>CAVNYN010290604.1:54343-90912 GCA_963692815.1 Nyctanthes arbor-tristis | reverse complement strand
AAACGAAGCCTATAAATAGAGATGTTTTCTTCTTCTTTTATGCACAAGTGGTACAAGCGAGTTGAGGGAAAAATTAGTGAGTCTAGCACCTTGAAGAGTTTTCTTGTAACTCTTCGTGGTTTGTTCGAAGGGTAGAAAATTAGGTGTAGTAAAACTCAGGTTGATTTTCTCAGTGTCACTTGGGTCGGGTCAGAGAGTCTTGTGAAGAAAAATAGTAGCCTAGCGTCTTGGGATTTCTTGTGTTGTTTGCTGGTTGGGCAAATGGTAGAAATTGGTAGATGCGATAGAGCTTGTTATATTTTTCTTGTAATACTTGGGGGATGGGTTTTGGCGAGTGAAAATTATGTATAGTTGTAGCGACTTTAATCATATAGTGGAAAGATTTGACAGTCCGTTAAATTCGTCTTCGTCTTTTATTTTTCTTGTCTCAATTAAATTCCTTGAACAACGGTTCTGCGGGCGTAATCGGAGAATTTACATTAATTCTCAACAGTATCATGCAATAATAACTTGAAAGACATGATCTCCTTCCTCGAGCAACTTCATTGACATATTCACCTTCAAGAATTCATTCGGTTTCGAATGAGAAATTTCATTGTTTTGATAAAATATAAAATATGTGCTACATAAAGAGTAGTTGTCTTGAACAGTATGCTGTGTACGGTCTAAAGGCCCAAATAAATGCCAAAATAGAGAAATAAAGATGTACACACAGAGGAATTAAGGAAAGTAGAAGATCTAGGCATTTGTTTGACACTTTGAGTACGAATTTGTCCAATTCAAACTTCAAAATTTATTACTTGGGAATATAACGTACAGAACTCCATGATAAAAGTTAAAGCATCAAATTTGGATCAATGGGGAAAATTCAGCAAAGACTAATGAAATGGAGACACCCATATTTTCAAAAACATTAGTATTGAAAAATAAAATTCAAAAAATATTTATCATTTTAAGCTTTTTAGTATATCATGTCACAAAAAAGATTACATCCAAAAAAATTTCTTTTTCTTTTTACTTAAACTACACTGAAAATACAGAACAAAAAATGAATTGAAAATTATAAATTGAACTACAAAGAGAATGGATCACTGGAGTGATTTGAAATGTACTACAACATTTGATATTGAAATTTTTATGATAAAAAACGTGTATTTGAATCTCAGCCATCCCTCTCGCCCTATCCACATCTACTCTAATATATATCTTATCTTATCTTATTTTATATATATTAAAGTAAGATAGTGGTCATATGTAAGTTTTCTCAACAAAACCACTATTCTATTTTTATAAGTTTCTTCTATTTTTTTATTTTATAATAATAACAATAATAATTATCCGTTCTTTTCAGAAAAAAAGTAATACTTATCAATTAGTTACATTTTGCTATTATTTTATAATATTATACAAAAATTTATATATATTTTTATTCTATATATAATATGCTATTTATTATCCATTAATATTTGTTATACATATTCTATTAGTTTTTATGCTATCTTTAAATATTTAATATTTCTTCAAAGTTCTAATAGTTGATAGATACATTTTAAATATTGGGTTATCGGGACTTCTTCTTATTTCAATTAATTAAATGCCTACTCGTGAGATTGAGGATATAATAATAAAGTAAAATTAAATCAGTTTCAAAACTTTTACTTTAATTCAATACGATAAACCACACGTCATAAAACTTGAGTCTATATGTTTAATACATTACTTAATTTATTATTTGTTTTTTCTGAAAACATATATATTGATAAATATTTAAATTGAGGGGATACGATAGTAATAATATTTGATGACAATGATTTAGAATAAAAATAAAAATTTCTTTTAATGCTTTTTAGAATGGAAAGTGGTTAAAAATTATGTGTAGGGATAAATGGTAAATCATATAAAATTTATCATTTGTTGTAATATTGCTTCACTTGGGTCTTTTGTAATAGGAGGCTGTATACTTTAAATTTTTTAAAGTAGACTTACTAAATTGTGATGAGAAATGGGAAAAATAATTTTTCCAAGAATATATGGTAGAGAATGAATGTGGAAAATAATTTATTCTGATAAATGAATATCATCCACACCCTATTGAATTAGAATATCAATAAGGATATCGGTATAGAGTAATTTTGAAGTTGTATAAAAGTTTGTATCCTCTCTTTTCCATGATTTCTTAGTTTCCAAACTCAATATGAAATTAATTTTGTAAAAATTCCTTATTCTCATTTTTATTACTTAATAGTATTGTTCTATGAATAACAATATAATTAACATTGCGCCAAGTGAAGGTATTGTGTGTTTCAATTTGATTCTACTTATATAAATTAGTAACATATATACATGAGTTAATAGTACGTAATAAAATTATGATTACTTAACTTTTCAAATTACTATGTATTTTTTTATAATTATTCTATTTCGTGCAACGCACAGATATACAACTAGTATTAATAAAAGCACTTAAGTCTGACCAAGGGGTTGACTTTTTTCCCGCTTATTTTTGGCTATGCACCCCGTGGTGAAACTTTTTTTTCTTGGTAATTTTATTTTATTTATTATGTATTTATTTATTGTCGGATTTTCTATAGATATTTGGCCGAAGTGGATAACGCTTCTTTAATGCTGGATTCCCAAAGTCCATCGCTAATTATCTGCAAAATCCGAAATCAATTCCTGCTATCCTCTTGCTCTCGATTCCACCAAAAAATTGGGAGCGAAATCAGGAAAAGAAATTATAAATTGCCGTCAATTTGTCATCTGCCATCTTTCTCCATCTATTGCTCTCAATTCTACCAAAGTTTGGAGGCAAAATTGAGACACGTCAAATATTGCAAGAAAAAGGTGAAATCCTTCTTGATCTATGCTTCATGGAGTTACAACAGTTTCTAGGATCCACGCTTGGAGTAATTTTCTAGCCGTCTTTGCTTTCATTATACAATCCTCCCCCTTTAATCTTTGGGAGATTCCAATATTAAGGATGCTTGGTACAATTAGTTATTTACCAAGATTATGAGTTGGATAAGTAGCTTCCCTGTCAATATGTTACCTTACATGTTCTTTTGTACAGCTTTTTGACTATCACCACTGTATTGGTCTTCTTTTGAATAAGAAAAAGCTATGGACTTCATAGTACGAAGAATAGTAACACTTTATTCATGAGAACATCATGTATCTTTTTGACGTGACAATTTATTCATTTTCAGGTTCATGGGAGGTTTTATCAATAATTGCAATGATTTGACGAATTTATTTTTATGTCTCTTTCTTTCATTAATCTCCTTTCACTATTTCCTTCAAGAATTTATTCCTGCTGAAATCATCAGATGAAATCCTCATATGTGAACTGTATAGATGAACACTCCCATGAACAAATATGATTAGCACACTCCTCGATTTGAAGAGCAGTTTCAAAGATCTACAATAGCAGTTAAACACAGCAACAATGATTGCGACAAAATATCAATACTTGAAAAATCTTACCCTACTCAGAATTTGCTTCTTTATGCTTAATTTGGCAAAGTACTCACTCTCATAATTTTATATATTTTAGTTCCACAATGTTTAGTGTTTTATTTTGCTAAATAAGATCCAATAGATTGGGTATGTAATTGATTACTCTATAGATACAAAATATTAATTGACGTTGTTTGCCTTTAAATTAGTGGATCCAATGAAAATAAAAGTCGTTGCTTAAATAATAATTAGAAAATGGCTTGTGTGATCCGAATATGCCGCATTATTCATTCATTTGTATTCTTTTTAGCGTTTATATAAACTGATGACGAGTAATTATTCAACTTCTTAAAGATTAATATTTTTTGAAATTATTCTTTTCGTACAACACACGGGTACAATTCTAGTGTGAAATCAAATAAATAAACAATGTGCCATTGGATTTTAATGGCATCACTGCATTCAAAGGACTTAACCCAAATAAATATATATATATATATCTAAAATCTATATATACATTAAGAGTGCGCTTGATTACAAGTGTGAAACTTAATTAAAAAGAAAATATTTTTCTGTTAATTGAATTATCAATGATTGAAATTCATAGAAAATAAATTGCAACGTATTTTATTGGAAGTACAATTCACAAGAAAACATATGAATTACGTAGGAAAAGCAAATTCATTGTGCTTAATCTAATGGAAGTAGAATTCTTTTTTCTTGATTTCAAGTAAAACCTCTGCTTTTTGAGATGGAAAAAATTTTTCATGGAAAATAAAACTATGTTACTATTGGGTGAAAAATGACATAATACTACCCCAATTCCACAAAGATTGTCCAATTTCAATTTTCACAAATATTAAGAAAAATGCAATTAATTAATAAAATTAAAAGGTAAAATTAAATATTTTTTCTATAATATATCCTTTCATTTATTAAATGTTATATTTTAAATAATTCTATTTTATTGGTTACAATGCACATTAATAAGGGTATAAAAGAAAATTAATATTCTAACTACTTTTTTAATAGGAAAGTGGACTGTATTTTTGGACGGATGAAAAAAATAAAATTAGACTATTTTTGTTGGACGAAGGAAGTAGTCTACAATAAAATTAAAATTTCTTGAATGCTACATTGTCTTCTTTGTACATGAGCATCTCTAACATATTTGAATTAGTAATATTATAAAAGCAAAGAATTGCTTTTAAAAACTCTTTTATAAGAAACTTTACTAATTTTTTTTTTAAATTTTAGGGGAATGTATTCAATCCACATTTTTAGAAACTTTTTCCTTTTGTGGAATTTTTAAGATTTCTTAGACTTTTGTGGATTTGATGAGATTTAATTAGGAGACTTATCTAGACTTTTGTTGACTTTTATTTAAAAACTTTATCAAGACTTTTTTTGAGATTTTAGATATTCATTTTTAAAAAATTATAATATATACTATTATGTCAAGCAACTTTTTTAAATGAGCAATTACATATCAATAAAATTATTTTCAAAAAATGAAAAATCAAATTGGTTAAAAAAATAAAAAAAATAATAATCCGTCTGTGTAAATGAGTAATGAAAAAAAAATGATTGATGTAAACAACAAATTATTAATCTAATAGATAAAAAAAAGAAAATAAATGAATGCTTGAAATATATAAACGGGAAAAGAAAAGAAAAAAATTGCCGATGAGCCAAAGGGTCCCGCACGAATCTGTACAAAAAACCTGTATTATGGGGTGTCGATCTGTCTAGGTGATACAAGAGTGACTCGTCCCTCCATTCGCTTTTAATAAAAAAATATAATAATTCAAAGAAAAACAAATAATAAATAAGAATAAAAAGTACATTAGTAAAAAGCAAAACAAGAATCCACATGCCCCTATCTTGAGATGTAGCAGGGAATAGGATCGGGCATGTCATGAAAAAAATTTAGAGACAATTTTTTCTTGATATTTTACATAGAAAATTTCCAAAAGTCCCAAAATTTAAGAAATCACACAAAATTCTAGTCAATTTGAATATCTTGAGACTTAATTGAGACTCTTGAAAAGTCTCAATTGAATACACTAAGTTATTTAAAGACTTTTGAAAAGTCTAAATTGAATACCTCAAAATTTTATAAATTTCTCACAAGTCATTAAAAGTAATATAGGATTCTTAAACTACTATCCTACTAGTTATGTTATTGTGTACCACGAGAATGTTTAATTGTAAGTGATTTTGATAAACCCCTGCCAGCCAGAATCTAGCCAGCCACCGGCGTTTGGCTGCCGATGGACTTATCCAGGTCTTTTTTTTTTTAAAGAGAATTTTTATTCAATAATTGAATCATAATGGAGAACATCTACAATCATGCTAGGAGGCAAATGAAAAAATAGACTAGGATCTGACATAGAAGTAGACGCTCGAGCAAACGTGTGAGCGACTTGATTCGCAGATCTACAGACACATGATTTGGGTCTTCTTTTTAATTTCCTTTTTTTTTTTTTGCTCTTTTTCCTCTCTCCCTAATTCTTTTTAACTTTTTTTCCTTTTTGTTTTTCCGGCAATGTTGTAGGATCCTCTTTTTTTTTCATTTTTCTTTTTGGTTTTTTGTTTGTTTTTCATTTTCTTTTTTTCATATAATAATTTTTTGACAAAGTTTGCTATATGATAAACAATATTATTACATTCATAAATTCATTGCATGTGTAACAAGTTATATTATTTTTTGTAATAAACTATGGTATTTGTGTAACAATATATATTTTTTTGTTTAATAGTCTATGCTATTAAACAATCTATATTATTTATGTAATAAGATAATATAAAACACATGGCAGAATAGATCGAGAGAGAATTAGAGAGAGGATCGGGTTGAAATTTGAGCCTTTTTGGCATTCAGTGTAGAATTCAGCGTATAATACATTCCCGAAAATAGAACGACGAGGCAATTGAGACTCATTAACTTTAAGGTGAGGATCATCAGTTTTATTCAATTCGAGGTCATTTAAGCCTTCAAATTTTTGATTTTCTTTTTTTTATTTTTTCTTATTTTTTATAATTTATATTTTTATTTTTATTTTTTTATCATAGGATATGTCTACAGCTATTTAAATAATATTCAGACTTATTTTAATGATTTATTACTTAATAACAATCTCTATTATTTGCATAATAGACTATGTTACTTGTCCAACGCATTATGTTATGCGCTTAACGCACTATGTTATCTGGATTACACATACTATGTTATTTGTCTAAGAAGTTATGTTATGTGCGAAATAAGCTATGCTGTTTATGTAATAAGTTACGTTACTCGCGTAACAAGTCTTTTTATTTGTGTAACAAGATATGTTATGTGTTTAACAATATATGTTGTAAAACAATTTGTGTTTTTTGTATAACAAACTATGTTTTTCTGAACAGCAATCTATGTTATTTGTTTAACAAGTTATGTTATTTATATAACAGTTAAATATACCTAACGTCTCCAACTTTTCAAGTTATTATCAATTATGTCTTCAATGATTAATTTTACTTCTGGGCGTCATCAACCTTTCAAAAGTGTTAAACTTAAAGTCCTTGGGACGGAAACTGTTTATCCTTTCTTTAAGTTTGGGGTGGGGGTATTATGGTCAAATACAAAAAAAAAAATATTTTATTGTTAAAAAAATTTAAAAAAAGGAAAAGAAAAGAAAGGAGGAAAGGCTATCGGAAATGGCGGCACTTTTGGCTGCCATTTCAGGCTGCTATTGAACCCAATGGCCGTCGAAAAGGACAGTACTTTCGGCAATCAAATTGAGATGGGGAGTCTCTCCCATCATGTGCTGCTGGAAATGGCACCAGTCAAAATATGGGGAGTTCTTCCCTTCCCCTCCAAAAATGCTGCCTCTAGTGTTGCCAGAAATGGCAGCATTTTTGGCTGGGAAGGGGGGAGTCGCTCCTCTTATCTTTTTTTCTTTTTTTTAACATTAAAGTATTTATTTTTTTGTATTTTACCATAATACTCTCAAACTTAACGGAAAAATAAACATTTTCCTTCTCAAAGACCTTAAGTGTAATGATTTTGATAAGTTGAGGAAGCTAGAAGTAAAATTAAAGGTTGAGGACGTAATCGATAATAACTTGAAAAGTTGAGGAGATTAAGTGTAATTAAACTTTTATATAATAATCTGTGTCAAAATAGTATAACATCATCTATTATATGAATTAAAAATTTAAACAATTAATACTATATGAATTTAAAAAGAAATATGATTAAAAATAAAAGAGAGAAAACAAAGAAAAAACAAAAATTTTTCATGTGGTGCATTTTTCTAGCATCATATGGTGCTTGAATATTTTTATAATACACCTGGCTCCCTCGTGGAACACAATTGCATACATACACAATCACATTGCCTCCTCATTGCTTGGCTCAGGACAGATCTATGGGGATATGGGGATACTCCTCTGGTCCATAGCATAGCCCAAATTTGGTTTGGGTCTTAAAATTTTTTTGAAATTTTTTATCAAGGCCCGACCCAATTACCTAAACATTTACAATCCGCTTTTATTTTATATGTTCTGGCTACCCAAATATGTCATGCTTGCTACGCCGCTTAGTTGGGCTCATATCCTTCCTTTCTCATTGACCCGTCATCCATTTCTCATTGATCCATGTAAGTTACCTGAATCTGCTACACAACTAGGCAGCCAATGATAGTCTCTATAAAATCACTCACTTTTAGTGGCTAATAAAATTAAGGGAAATTTACAAAATACACTATATATTTATAATGGATTTACAATTTACATATTGTGACTTAGGGAGATTACGATTTACATCTTAGATTTCATTTAATATTAATAAAAAACACATTTTGTTGAAAAAAATAATTAAAAAATAACTTATTTTGATGGAATTATCCTTTTATGACCAACAAATCACATATCATATATTATGTTATTTATTACATATCATTTCATTATTCTTCAAAATATATTAAATAAACCATTCTTTTGTCAAAATTTTTTTCTAACTTTTATTTAGCAGTATTTTCTAAAGATTAATTATATATGATAATTAAAATATCTATATATATAAGGAGATTAGTCGAGGTACCTTTGTGTAGTATTTTTCTTGCCAAAACTATTCAAGTGAAGCTCATTTTAGACTTTTGCTTACATGTTAAGTAAATTCTACAGTAAATTTTATGTTGAGTGTATATTTATCTTGTACTAGATGTGTATCTTATATTCTTAGGTATTTTGATAGATTTATCTAAGTTGAAAGTTTTTTATTTTTAAATTCAAAATTTTTTAATTTATATATATATATATATCCTAAATTAGACTATTTTCTTTTTAACTGCGATATTAATTTTTATTTTTTTATATGTTTTTAAACCGAGCCCTTATCAAATTATTTCTTTTGTATATAGTAAATATGGATAAATATAATTTAACTAATGTTTCACAGTTTACAAAATTCTCATTAAGGTATAATTATAGAGAAAAATAAAATGTTTGATCTCTTGAGGTTTAAGAATGGTAATGGGCCGAAATCAATTATGCTACACACATTATCCTACCCATCAAAATGTTTTTTGTCATATCCATGTGCCCATTACCACTTAAGCGGGACACGGGCTAGGGACGGTCTGGTGTGGGTAATTACTAATTTATTGGCTTATTTATATATCTATATATTTTTATTTTCATTTTCTAAGTAATGAATAGTATTATCAACACGGAGTGTCCCACGATGGAATTACAATTAGGATTGAAATTACTAAGTTTTCTTAATAAGTTTCGTTATCTTTTTACTTTTTAAACTATTAAAATTTTTGGTAAATATTTTTGTTTTTGACAAAAAGTAGTTAAACAGGCCGGGTGGCTGATTTTCTTTATTTTATCCCTGACCTAATTACCTGTTTAGCTGGATATTCTCTATCTTAATTAGGTCTGGTACCCGCGAGTATCGGATTTTTTTACCATCCCTACTGAGTTCACTTGATAACATTTTATATTGAGTAAAATATAATAACTAATAAATAACAATAAGATAATCAAAATATTCCAGTTCAATGTTGATAATCATACATTACTTAACATTTTGTAATAATATTAAGATATAATTTGATTTGATATATTCCCGTACAATACATGAGTGAGAATATAGTTATAAGTAAACTGAAAACAAGGTGTCGTAATGTAGCCATCGCCATCATTACTACAAATATTTATATTTTTATAACAAATAATTTTATCCTTTTAATTTGATAACTTTTCTTGTTTAAAAATAGATGTAAATAAAGATGAAAAAAACATTAAAACAATGGAGAAAAAACTAAGTTGTAAAATAATACCACATATGGCTTATTATTTAACTTACTTACCTAAAGTTAAAGACGAGTTCATATATCTCTTCACTTTACTTTCCCAAAAAAAAAAAGACGAGTTCGTATTTCTCTTCACTTTATAAAAGTAAAATTGAAAAAGGTAAATTTTATCTATATTTTCTAAATGGTATGTAAAGTGTTACATTACATAATACAATGTATATGAGTTGTAATTTTTTAGTTATAAATAGGATAATTTCGTCTAAATATGTAATTTTTTTTATTTTTTTTCATATGTTCTTCAATAAAAAGCGCGTTTTGTTAATACTAAATGAAAATAGTGTAAATTGTAATTTCTAAAATCACGGCATTTAAATTATAAATACCGATAAATCCATAGTGTGTTTTATAAATTTCCCTAAAATTAAATATAACTAGAAAATTTAAAAAGTAATGCCGAAAAGTATACTCATTATTTGCCACAAAAAGGAAAGAAAAAAAAAAGAAATAGAAAAGTACACTCATTATAATTCATGAAGAGTGAGACTGGTTCTCCTCTTCTGAATAATCAAACCAACCTTTGTTTCTTAAACTGAAATGGTCAGTTGAAATTTAATTTTTAAGAATTGACCCATCTTTATGCTTTTTCTATATATATTTATATATATATATATAGATACACACACACCATTATGCTTTTTCTGTCTTTTGAACAATGCTATTCATAAATGTAAGTGTGATTTGGTTTGTTTATAATTCCACAAGAGAAAATAAAAAGAAAATCATTTTCTTAAGCAACATTGATTATGACACAATATTCCAGAGTGACTCTTTAAACTCTTTAAAATTAAAGAACAACTTACTTTTACAATCTGCCATGGCTTACGTACTAGCGACATTCTAGTGGATTTCCTGTACCATTTACCAAAGTTCAATTCCCTTATCCTAAATTACCCATTAAAAAAGAAAGGGAAAATAAAAAAACTTATTTTTACATTCTAATCGTGGACAATTCTATCTATGAAAATAAATTTTTTTCCATTAATATTTATTTCATTTAATCATGTATTTTCAAATTATAAATCTTACTAACAATCACATTTTGTAAAGGATAACGCTAAGAGCATTTTCAATGCATCCAAAATGTGAAAAATCATCTAAGATGAAATAGAAAGACCCAAATTTTTTGTCTGCCTCATATGTTTCTTCATTTCTTTTTAATTTTTTAAGTAACTCTTCTCTCTCTTGTTTCAGTTTACTCCACTTTTTCTTCCCCAATTCCGGAGTCACATGTACAACTACACATCCATCTACACATCATCAACTACTATTTTACTATAATTTTAAAATTTAAAATTTCTCTCTCTCTATAGAGTAAGATTTTTTAAGAGCCAAACTGTTTACTTTAAGGAATAACATCGAAAGAGAGGCTATTTAAACTCATAAATCTCGTTGATTACCATACACACAAACACTTCAATGAATGACTTCTAACTTTTGTGGAACTCGTCCAGACCTAACCACCAAACATGAGTTTGATCTCATCCTAAACTTGTCACCATCCAATTGGAAAGTTTATTAGAGAGAGAAAAAATTTTAGAGTAACATTTGTAGTAAACTTGTGAATCTCATCCTAAAAACTCGTCACAGTGCCCCAAGGAAAAAAGGAGAAAAGAAAGAAAGAGGACAAAAGAAATTAAAAAAAAAAAGGAAAGGAAAAAGAAAAAAAAAATAGAAAAACACCACACGTACAAGCACAATCTACGAGCCACTTAATTCATACTTCCATTTCATTCTTACTAGATTATCATCCGTGCGCTGTACTGAAAGATTAAATGCAAGCTTCGGGACTTTTTTTAATGATTATTTAGACATGATAATTAGATTATTTTCTTATATAATTAATCTAAAATAAATGTCGGTTAACTATAAATATGTATTAATATTGTAATGAATTTGACTTAATACGCTGCCTTTTCAATAACCCACATTCATAAATAAAATGGGACACTAATCACAAGTTAATTATTGTAACATTTCGCAAAATTTTAACGATGAAGTAAGCAAAATGATAATATTTTGATAATTATGAGAAACTACTTGAATTCCAAGCATTTCACGATTATGGCTCAATTGAACGCAAAAAAGTAGAATGTGACAATATAATTTTATCAAATTGCAAAGTTGCAAAATCGCCATTCAATTAAATAACGAAAATTGAAATATGACAATGTGATTGTATTTGAACTGTTACTCAAATGAATATTGGTAACATGATTGATATTTAAATAATGAATTGGAAGGTAACTATTGACACTGTATTGATAAAGATTGACTAACCACATAAAGTTGCGTATTGAATAACGACATAAATTTGTATTAATACGTCACAAGACTCAAAGATTGTTAATCGAGAAATGCCTAAAGACAAGAATGTAGTCGTTAATTAGTATGACATGAAATGTTAAACTCTATTAAGTTTGAGGTCTTGAATAATATAGATCAAAGTACTATGACTTAATTGTAAGACTACTTAAAGAATAAGGACTGTCCGAGCAATTGGGCGCCAAGTGTATGGCGCCATATTGCACCACATGTCACATTCTGACTGGCAGAACTCAAAGGTTTATTAAAAACAACTAAACTCGGATATTTTTAACAACTACAAATAGGAAGAAAGGAGGTGAGGATTTCTCAAGCCTCCCAACCGACCCTCTCTCCCTCCCTATCCCTCTTCACGTCCTCATCTCCGTATATATGTCAATTGTCTTATGTCTTGATAAATGCCAAGCCCTCCAAATGTATAAAAAGGGGAAAATTCGTCCAAAAATAATAAGGAGAGTAGAACAACCCTTAAAACCTTCCAAACCTTTAGTTTTACATTTAGATAAGGCTCCTCTTCATATATATAGAAGAAAGCCAACTTGAAACACTACTTTGATCAAGGAAAATGAAGGTTTTGATGACATTTATCAACAATTCAAAGGATCTTTGGAAAAATCAAGTTAAAAAGGTGAGTAACTAATGCTTTGATTCCCTTTCTACATTCATGAAACTTTGATAAGATAACCATGTATTGATTGATGATTTTCATGAAATGAATATAGATTTTGATGTATTGAAAATAAAGATTGATTTATTGCATGTGAGTCACTAGTGGCTCTACCCGTTTTGTATTAAATTGATTTGAATTGTTTCCTATAGTATGACCTATTCAATGATCCCGGGATAGGGAAGATTAGTGTGGTGTTTACTTTGAATTGGAATTCCAATAGGGGTCAATCGGGGTTCATTGTGGATCCACTTAATTGTACATGGCCATGATTGAATTGATATGACTCTTGCGCGTACTACGGGTAGTAGTTTAACTAGTTATAGGGCCTATTTGTGCATTGAAAAGCTTTGTGCATTGAATGATTTTCTTGAAAATAAATCTTTCGAACAAAAGGCGAATCAAAGAGTTTTGTTACTCACTGAGTACTTCGTACTCATTCCCTCCTTCTACAATTTTGCAGATGACTGAAGTATGACATTTGAAAGGCAAGGCAAGCCATGGGTTGGAGTATGCTCATAAAGGGAGTAGAATTTTACATATAATGACAACCTGTAATTGAAAATATTATGAATCTAATACCTTTTGTATTAACAAATATGTCTACTCCTCTATAAATGTATTTTAATTTTATATAACATTGGCAACTTACTTTCTAGTATAATAACTTTTCCAATAATTTGTCTTGAAAAGATTAATTTTGCTCGTTTTAGCAATCAATGAAAAAATACCTATTAATATAACTTGTTGAGTTCTTTGTATTTTATTGAAAAATCGAGTAACAATGATTCTTTAAAATATAACAACTTATTAGTTTAAGTAATTAGTTTTATCAAGTTAAAAGATATTTGTTTGTTTTGTACGTCCCGTTCCCGCTATTTATATTAAAGCTTTCGCTACGAAATTTGTTAACCGATATAAGATATTCGATTATATTATAAAATTAGCGGAGGCGTGACAATTATAGTTATACAGTTGAATAAAAGAATGATACAAGAAAATGATACATAATAAAACCTCAAGTGTAAACAAAATAACAGTGCATAAAACTAATTCAAATTACAAAACACCTCTTTATAGACTACATTAAACGTAGAATTTCTTGGCTGACCATTTTTATCGGTGATCAAAATTTTTAGACCATGCTGGCACGTTACTCTAGATATACCAACATAAAACTGCCCATTGATAAAAACTGGTCTAGATAAGTAAATCCCGACATGTGACTGTGATTGTCCCTGACTTTTATTAATAGTCATATTATTATGAATCCTATTGAAAAACTACTTAAGATTTCATGTGTGAATACTATATTTAGAATAACTAAGAATTCCAAGTTTAAAAATAAAGGTTCTTCGTTATGGTTAGTTGCCAAACAAAACCCTTAACATGTTCAATTTTAAGTACTATGTAATAATCTATAGATTATACCAATATAACCACCATTACTAATGGCATAGACAATAGATAATAGTATAATGGATAGAAACATAATCCTCAATAATTAATATATTAGATAATAATGAAGTTACTTATAAAGAAGCACATGGAATGTTAATAACGCACTCTTTTTTCCTGACATAAAAAACATTACATTAATGATTAAATTGATCAAAACAGAGAGACAACCAGAATATTTATTACCAATAAATTATAGACTCATACAAATAATATAGTAGAATATAAAAAACGCACCTGTAAGATTATGAAAAGTTTACACCTTCAATGGAGCTTCAAAAGTAGACAAAATTATCTTTCGTAAAAATATAGGGGTAATATAAGGAACAAACAACAGAGTAATAATAAGAATATATTATAATAATTTGAGTTAGTTGATAAGGTAATAAATATCAATTATAAAGTACCATAATAAGATAAATTATAAATGGTAAAAATGTATCTTTATTTATAGGATATACATTATCCATTAATTTAACAAATTAATAGTACATATCTTACAATACATATGTTATCTAAATAAAATTGATTCAGTTACGGATACAGATTATCTTATATTTATTAAATCAGATAATTATGTAGATGTGTATAAATTGAAACTATCACTCTCATCTTCAATTCCATACGTGCTTATCTAACAAAATGATTTTAAAGTAGATTAATACACTTAACTAACAGAGGTCATTAGATCTGGTCAGTATTAATCGTATAAGTTGTGAAAGAAATTAGCACATATAACCTTGTGATTTAGTTTGAGTTTAATTTAAATTTAAAGCAATGTACTGAAAGTATTAGGCGTGCAAGTGAGTAATGTGTATTAAATAAATTAGAGTACATTTTTTATATGAAGATACACTAAACTTATAAAGAAAGAAATTCAGGAACTTAAAATAACATATAAAATTAAATAAAAATCGGAAATATCCATTAATTATTTTAAAAAAAGTTAACATATATAATTGGTATTACATACGCTACAATTGAGATTTAATTCATTAAAAAATTTAAACATAATGTTAATTAATAAGATTAGTTTGCAAAAACAAAAAATAGTAAGATCAGAAAATACAATCTTGATTTTCGTAATCAAACTCTTTGTACAAATGCATAGTAGGATCTAGAAATTACATCACTTAAATGTATACACAAAATATTACAAACAAATGTAAAATTCCAAAGACACTAAATTAAGACAAAAAAACTCCTCAAGAGCAAATCCAAATCTAGCATCACCATCAACATCCAACTAAACAGTAAACAACAGCCTAACCTGCCAAAACAATGTATAGAAAAACAATCTGGACAACATAAAATCAATAATACATAATCCACAATCTTCTGTACCTAGCAAAAGCCAACAAAAGAACTAATTGGAATATCCATTAACCACCTCCACAATACAAAGTCCAACGACAATCAATACTGCCATTGAACATAAGTAAATGAAAATCTATAAATCTGATGTCAATATATAAGCGTAAATAACTCAGGCTCAAGAAAAAGCCTCAAAACCAAGTAATAGAACAATCAATATGATGTAAGGAATGAAATAAGTAATTCGGACAGTTAGAAAAAATTATGCCCAAACATAAGCATTAAAGATTATATAAAACAACTAATAGTCCAAAATAAGAAAAATAGCATTTATCGTCAATAGACGTAAAATACTAATATAAAATATTCACTACTTAATATATATCCAAAATTGCATGGAGGGTGTATCCAAAATTAGCAACTTTGCTGTACCGTAGATTATCTAAGTTGTGCCGTAGATCTATTGAAATATATCTAAGTTGTACCAAGAGCCCATTTATAATTTAATCTTCACGTGATAATAAGTTCAATATATATATTGAAAAAGTTTCCTTTCAATAGTCAAAAACTTAACATATATAATATATAACATCCAAAATTAATGCACTCGCATGGGAAATTTATGCAGAGGGATTAACAAATGAGAATTCTACCAAAAATATAAAAATAAAGAATACTTACCTCTTCGCCCATGAAAAGAAATTCAAGCGCATAAACTTCAGATGGATTATTTCTGCAAGGCGCATACCACTTTTGAAGTACTCTCACAAGGAACGTTTATTTTGCGCGTCTATCATCAACCTCTTTAATCAGACTCCAAACAGCAGCCATCACAAGTTCTCAGACACAAAAAACAAAAAATAGTAATCAGTAAAGAGAGTAAAGATATAGGCCTTCGAATGCATAAAACTTGTGAAGCTATGTCTATTTATAGAAATAAGAAAATGCCCTAAAACCTTAGTCGAGCCCACCCAAATTAGGGCAGAAGAAAAATTAAACAAATTCAAGAGATAAGTAACCATAATCGATAACGAAGAAAAAATTGCAAAGGAAGCCTCACGAATCAACCAATTAAACACAACCCCAATTCTTGCCACATCAAGAATTCCAAATGCAAGAGATTTCTTTTCCTTCGATAGCAGATATAACCAAGTATAACAGATCATCAAAAATCGTATTAAAAAAGCAAATAAAATCTGAACAAAAGATAATTGATAATCCGAATAGAAATCATTCAGCAAAGGACTCTTTATCTCAAGATAATGGAAACTCGGTATTGGCTATGGCAAGAATGAGAGAGAGACAGGAAATAATTATTTGTAAATGGGTTGAGAGGGAAGATACGAAAGAAACAATACAAAAGAATTGAAATGCAAAAATAAGTATCACGTCTAAAGAATTGAAATGCAACACAAAAGAAGAACGTAAATAATTATCGCGTAATGAATCTTTGATTGGAGAGTTGAGAGAGAAGGTAAGCCACAAAAATTCGATTGAAGGAGTCTGAAAACAAGGTAGGAAATTTATGATAAGGCTGAGTGGAGAGAGAAAACGCATCTTCCAAAAATGAACAAACGTGACTCGATAATAAAAAAGAAATAAAATAAGTCAGGCTACCGCATACATGACCGCAGGCTATTGTGAAAAGTCTAAATTGCCCCAAACTTAAGAAAGTGAGCGGGAAAATTGTGGTATATTTTTACCGCAGCATCTTTCATTTAATATATACATATATATATATATATATATATTTAACATTTCTAAATTATTTCGTGATAGTTTTCAAACACGCTAGAGGGACAAAATTAGCATCCAACAAGTAATAAATCCTAGGTTTCTGTGTCAATATTGTAGTTGTAGAGTTTATTTGATAATCTTTCCTTCTCATAAAGATAGTTCTTCCTATTCCTTTTATTATGTTCATCCCAATTTAAAGTCCATTATCTTTATTTAATTTCGTAATTTTCTAATATATTCAAATTTGTTGTTCATTTCATCAACAAAAAATGACAATTAAAGCAAAATATTAAGTAAATGAAATAGTATATTATAAAATATATTAATTGCACTTTTCAAACAATAGTTTTGTTAGTTTATGTGAAAAATAAAAAAGACTATCTCTGCAGAAGAAGTAATAAAGAGTAAGTTTCGCTCTCTATTCTTTTATGAGAAAATAGTGAAATTGTTAAATGCATTTTAATAATAATAATAAGTAAGTTTGACTCTCCAAATTTAGAAAATCCAGCTCACATGGTAGACTAAAATTTTAAACTATAGAATTCACTAGAACAAAATTTAAAGAGTTAATGCTTTAAATTAAAGACACTCACCTCCATTTGGAAACTCATTATAATGAGTGGGGTTAAATGAGTGAATATTTGAATGAGCAAGGTTAAATGATCGAGATTTGTGCAGTATATATAAATTTCATATGATCAGTTCAACCAATTTTTATTTAAAAATAGAATTAATTTGGAAACAGAGACTAGACATAGCCCTTTAAATATCATTCTAATAATATTACATCACTAAGGCCCTAACTTCTGGAAATACTCTATTTAATGTGTATTGTTATTAACAAATAATAAGTATTAAAGTGTAATATTAATTAAATCAATGGGTATAGCATATTATAAAAAATATTCTTAAATTCCATTTTCCAAAAAATATTAATTGAGTTTTTTTAATCTATGTGAAAACTGGTGTGACATTAATTTCATGGGACATAGGGAGTAATATTCATACTCATCTTTCATTCACAATTTAATTTCCACATTTATTTCTAACACTTATTAGACAATCTCAAGACGGTTCATCCGATAAACAAACTTCTCACTTTCACTATACACAATAACACGAAATTATTAGAGTCTTCTTCTTCTTCGAACAATTTTCTTAGGGTTCGTGCATAATAATATCTTTCAATTATATTCACTTTTCACATTTTTTCGGTCAGTGATTTTATATTACTACCTTCATTCCAAAGGATGATCATATTCTTTTTTTACATAAATTAAGAAAGTTCATTTCATAGCATTGGAAAGAATAATACTATTTATCTAGATTGAAGACCAATCTTTAATCTAGTTGTCATCTCTTTATTAGTCATTGAATATATGAAGACCCCATGTATTTATGTATATCAACTTATCCTCTAATGTAGTTATACCAACTAAACTGAAGACGAGTCTTCAGTCTAAATAAATATCATTACTCTATTGGAAAAGTAAATTTTAACATCATTTCTTTATTATACCGTTTTATTCATTAATTATTCCACCTTAATAATTCTATTTTTTTAATAACTATGCACATTCAATAGGGGCATATAAGATAACTATTATTTTAAATACATTTTTAAAAGGAAAACGGACTATATTTTGAGAAGGATAAAAAACGAAATGAACTATCTTTGTGGGGCTGAGGTATCATCATCACCATCATCACCACCACGACGCAACCTAACTTTATGATAGTTTTTCAACAAATTATCACATCCCACAAAACTTATAAGGCTAATTTTCACTCTAGGTCCTCAACCTTTCAATTTTGTATCAATTTTATCCCATATTTTTTTGGGTATACTAAGTCTCCAACATTTTATTTATTATCGTATTACGTTCTAACGTTACTTTTTTCCCCAGCCTTTCAATTTTCATCATTAACCTCTATGAAAATGATATTTTATATCATTGATTCTTTATTTCCACTATAGGTCTCAAACCCTTTAGTTTTTATATAATTTTGTCCTCATCATTTTCTAAGCGCGTAGAAGCCAGACCTTTTATTTTTTGTAGTGTTATATTCCCATTAATACTTTCCATACTAAAATAAGAAATCTATACACTCTAACCAGCTCCAACGCAACCCAATGATAGCGGTCGGAAATAATGATATCAAATCCGTGTCGAAAAAAGTTGTCAATCTAAGTATCAACATGATGAATTGGAGCCGATTTCTTGATTATCACAGATCGTTTGGTGAATATGGATTGAGTGGGTCTGCCCCAAAATTAATTTTTGATTTATAAAAAATAACATAATCCTGGTACTTTAATTCTAATTTAATTTATTGTCTTTATTTTTGATTTTCACCATAATTTGCCCCCAATTTATTATCCGTCTCAATCCAATATGATTCATTAATTGTGAATTCATAGAAAAATTAGAATTAATGCATTAGAGTTCGGTTTTATTTTTTGTAAATTGAAAATAATTTTTTTTAAGATCTACTTTGATCTATATTCACCATATAATATGCGATCACAATTTGTTGCACTGCCTCTTAGATTGGAAATATTTTTTTAACGGGGATTAGATATTCATCAAGTTTTGTGTAGATTGAGTTATGTAAGGATATGTGAGGTTTTAATTTTATATTGTTCTTTATTTTTATTTAAACAATTAAAGATATAAATGGTTATTTTATTGGAATTAACATTAGTAATTGAAAGATTGAGGACAGAAATGTTATATCTCTATTAACATTTTCCATACTAACATTTTAATTCTTACTTTTAATATCTATTAAAATTTTTAATTATATTATTAATTATTTAAATAAAAATTAAAGAATAATATAAAATAAGAAATCCACACACTCTAACACAACTCAATGGAAATTTTAATAGATATTAATAGTAAAAATTAAAATATTAGTATGAAAAGTATTAATCGGGCTATAACACGATAAAGAATAAAAGTTTGGGCTTCTACACGCTCAAAAAATTATGACGACAAAATTATATAGAAATTGAAAAGTTGGTGACCTATAATGAAAATAAAGAATTAATGGTTAATATTCATTTTGATAGGGCTTAATAGTGAAAATTAAAAGGTTGGAGAAGAAAAGTAACATTGGGGATGTAATACGATAATAAATGAAAGGTTAAGAATTTGTAGGACCAAAATAAAGAATGGAGACAAAATTGATATAAAATTGAAGGTTGTAGACCTAAAGTGAAAATTACCTAAACTAGAAATGCTTTAGCAATCCGGAAAACATTTTTGGAAAATTTCATTGATATCCATTCTCATCTTTCATCCATAATTTAAATTTTAATCCTTATCAAACATGCTCAAGCTTTTTCATCTATATCCAACAACTTTAATGTGTTTCAGTGTACACAGCATTGTAAACAGTATAGTGCTTCACCATACTTCGGTAAAATGCAAAATTTTCCAAAAAAATTACTACACGTCCTACAAAAAGAGTCCAACACCAATTTTTACAAATATTAAAAAAATACAATTAATAGTTTTGGAAATGTAAAATTGAATAATATCATTTCTCTATTATATTATGTCATTTATTAAATATTTCACTTTAAATAATATTATTTTCTTGATTATAACAATATATATTAAATAGGGGCATAAAAGAAAATTAATATTCAAACTTTTTTAATAAGAAAATGAATCATAAATTAAGATGGATGATAAAGTAAATTTGTACCATTTTTGTAGGATGTAGGTAGTAATTAATATTCATACTCATCTTTCATCCATATTTTAAGTTTCTCACTTATTTTTAACACTTGTCAAACATGCTTAAGAGACTTCATTTGCATCCAACAACCTTCATAGATTCGAGTTTACGCAGTACACAAAACACTTTCAACGTGTTATTGGGAGCTTTATACAAATAAAAAATTTGTCCATAATTCAAACTTTAACACCAATATATCCTATTCTACATAAAAAATTATTTTTCACACTTCCAGCACATCTTTCCTTTTTTTTTTTTTTTACTTTCTCACTACATATCCTCTTAAAAAATCAATTTTTATAAATCAAACTTTACATAAAACTCCCCAAAACAAGCTCTTTATATTTCGCCAATAATTTTGGTCAAATCCATCAAGTTTTCCAAAATTATTTTTGGAAAAAATTAATTAATATTCAAATACTCGTCTTTCATCCATATTTTAAATTTCTCACTTATTTTTAACACTTGTCAAAGATGCTCAAGAGATGAGTTTGAATTTAACAACCTTCATGGATTTCAGTGTACACAGTAAAGCAAACAATTTAATGCTTGGCCAATAATTTTGGTAAAACACATCAATTTTTTTTCCTTTAAAAAACCTCATAAAATTTTCCAAACAATGGAATGCTAATTAATTTTCATTTTCGTCTTTCATCCATATCTAAATCTCATTTATTTTTGACACTTGTCAAACATACTCGAGAGACTTTCATATGCATTCAACAATTTTCATGGGTTTCAGTGCGCAAGCAGTGACGTTAAAACTTTAATACTTTACCAATTATGCAAGCTTGATTTTCATTATGGACATGAATTATCACTAAATTATATTAATATCTGCTTACATTTTTTTGACAACTAGTCATTTATACATATACATTTCAAATATAAATCTCCACTACTTCTCTCCCTTCATTAATTTCCTCAAAACATATGCCAATGACAATAATGAGAATCAAACAACCAAAAGTCACCAAATTTTCCAAAAGATATTTTTCGAAAAGCTAATTAATATTCATGCTCATATCTCATCCATATTTCGAAATTGTCATTTATTTTTAACACTTGTCAAACATACTCGAGAGACTTCATTTGTGTTGTGTCCAACAACCTTCATGCGTTTCATCACATATTCGAGAGACTTCACCTTCATCCAACAACTTTCATGAGTTTCAGTGTACACAATAACATCAATTTTTTTTATATTCTATAATAATAAATAAACAATGAACATAAAAAATAGCACTTACTTTCTAATCTTTTAAAACTTCAATTTCCTTACATCTCGAAATATTTTTTCAATCTCTCTTAATTTTTTCTTTTCAATCTATTATTTTTTTATTATTATATATATATATATATCGCACAACCCCACTTTATCAATTTTAAAATGAATAATCGCATCCCCCAAAACAACCAATTTTCCAGTTTCCACTAAAATTTGCCAAAAATAGCAAATTAACAATTTCACCTAATTTTGAAATTACAAATTGAATTTCATAACAAATATAAATTTACCATTCATACCCCTCCATTTTTCGAAAGCCCTCTAGGAAAATGCTCAGTTACTCAACTACCAAGGGTACATTAGTAATTCAAGTCCTCCTCGACAGAAATATAACTCCCCACCTGCAATTGCCCTTTCACCATTTTCAAGAAACCCCCTCGACTGTTTTCCACCCTGCTTCAACACCCCCACCCGCACACAACCCGCGCAACTTTTCTCCATTTTTCGTACGAAAGTACAAACAAAAATTTGTTTTCTCCGGCACCGCTTCATTGTATACGTTTCTGAATCCTTTTTCTTGCCCGATCAACTTAGTCCCAGTCGGTGCTCTGGACTCTTTCATTGAATTCCTCAAAGGTCCTTTCTTTTCCCCGTGTATAAATCTATCTCACTCACTCACTTACTCACAGAAGGGTCTTGCATTTTGTGCTTGAGAGGTAAATGTTGAGGGCTTTCTGTGAGGATTTTCCAAAAGCCTTTGAAAATGGAGACTGAAGGGGGGGATTCAAATGAGAGCTCAAGACTTCATATAGATCTGAATGAGGTCCCAATTTCACTGCCCGGTGAAGAAGTAGCGGTCCCGGTAGCGATGGTGGAGTTGCCACATGCCTTTTCAGTTTGCTCCGGCTGTGGGGCTCCGGCGGTGAGTCCTGTCGGCGAATCTATAGAGCAAACGCAGCAAGACTGGAAATGTTTCCAGTGCTTGCTGAGAAATGGCGGGAGTGAAGGCGGGGTAGGCGGCGATGGACGGCCTATCGATATCAATGCTTCACCCCCACGCGAGGCGGAGACCGAAAGGGAGAGGAAATCGGTGGACCAGACTGCTGACGTGGCGGTGCTGGTGAGGCGGGACCCACTAAGGGATCGCGCTGGCAATAGCAAGTATGAAACCTATTTCCCTTTTTATGCCTTTTTCTTTCTGCTATTTACATAGCATTTTCAGAATGACAACCTGAAACAAGTAAACGGTGAACGAATTCAATTTACAACCCCTACTCCTTCTTCTAGTTTTTCCATTTTTTTTAATTATTATTATTTTGCTCATGTGAATGAATTCTATTCCAAGGTTCTTCTTATGTTCATTTGTTAGATTTATTGCCTTTTTTGTATGTATTTTTTAGAAGCTGTTTTATGATGCCGACAGTAGATCAAGTGTACAATCTTTATTTCACATGATTTTATTTTTAGATCTTGGGGAAATGTTGCATGCATGACTGCGTCATGCATTTTCATAGAGCTCCAGATAATAATTAAAATGAAGAGTTCCTTTACACGCCAAATTGAGAGATATATATAATTAGCACTTCAATTATGGCTGCTAGTGTGACTGGTGATCTAGACTGTTTTACTTCTAAGCTGGATTCCTTAGAAGCTTTTGCTTTTTCACCAGCGGATTGATCTATTCTTCAGTGTCACCGTAATCTTGGGTGACCTAACTTGATTTCTAGATAAATTAGACATCGCAACGTTCTGGAGGATATATGTGATTTCCAGGCGTGGTGGCTGCATGACAATGTTTCACTTTGGTGCTACAAAAGCTTTGGTCATTATGGATATTAGGACCCTTTAATGCTGTGAGCTTGTTCCTTAGGGAGATTGAGAAATTTTTAACTCCCTACTCAGGCAATTGCTATATTTCGGTAAAAAGGGAAGTTTGTGGTTCTATTGAGTCATATCAAGATGTTAATCATGCATTTGGAGAAAATGGCAACTAAATATTTCATTTCTTTCACTTAGAAGTAATAACAAGTCACTTGAATATTCTCTTGAGATTGCTTTGGTCTAGTTGGTTATGCGAGTATCCACAATAGATCCTTTGACATCTGAAGGGTGAGTTGCCTTCTTGACATGAAAAATTGAAATGTTAAAGCATCTCCTTAAGTTTAGCCATGCAGCAATGTGTATACCCTACGACCATGATATGGCTATAAGGTGCTCAAAAAAGAGATGGTTCACTTAGGTATTCATTTTACTTGCTCATGTTTAAATTCGTTCTCTACTACTATTATATACGAAAGGGGTTAAAGAAAATACATAGAGTTATATAGGTTCCAATAACCTATGGTTCAATAAGATATTAATGATATGGTTGAGCAGATACAAGTCAAAGTTAACCACAGGAGAATTGGCGAAGCAGTAAGCTGAGGTGCTAAAAGGAGGTTCCAACCTTTCCCTCCTGGTTAGCTACTAAGGAAACGGTAAATTGAGGAATAATAACTTGACATACTAAATGTGACTTGAGGAAAAAGATCCCATAAGAAAAGTTATGGCAGCGCTGCTAGCACAAGCTTCAACAATAGTACTATAGTAGTAACATGTGTAATTCACATGCGACATGATTAGCTAACTAGTGCCATGGAGACGCTAGTTTGTTAATTGATACTGCTCACAGACTCATAGAAGATAGCTGAGCATCACAACTTGACAAAGAAGACGAGAATTCACCATTGCGCTCCCACTTATTCATTCAGTAAGGATCATACTCCAAAGAAAGGTTACTAAAGAACGAGAAGAGACGGATAATGTATCGCACCTATGTTAAAATATTATCCTTTTATTACAGAAACTTTCTCTAATGTTTCCTTTAAAACACTCATATCTAACTAGATGTTAGATTCAAATTGGCCATCAACCTCCATTTTACCAGTTGTGATACTAACCGGCGTCTCTTTTGCAGAGTTATATAGAGATGGAGAAGAAGATACCATCTACGCAGTTGACTCCGCCACCTCATCTAAAATTGATGGGAGGTCAATGGCGCTAGAATTTAGTTCCTCATTGCTTGTGTGGATGTTGATTCTTCAAGGCACAATGAATATAGGCACGCACTTGTGGTGGATTTTTCTTTTTTTTAATCACAATAACTTTTTTCCTTATATTCCAAGAGTGCCTAATGCATCCTACTACTCATGTTACTCTTTTCATACCCCTTTTTACTTAGTATACGTTTTCTTTTAGTTTGAATGTAACTTCAACTCATTGAAAAGCTTATGTCATTGCATAGGTTATTTGACATCAGTTTTTGAAGTTACTTTTTCAATGTGCCAACTCGACAAGACTCGAATTTATCCTTGAAATTCGTTGAAGGTCAAGATCCTATTTGTTTTGTTGGGAGTGTTCCACGTAATGAAGG
Organism: Nyctanthes arbor-tristis; assembly: GCA_963692815.1. Taxonomy (NCBI): domain Eukaryota; kingdom Viridiplantae; phylum Streptophyta; class Magnoliopsida; order Lamiales; family Oleaceae; genus Nyctanthes; species Nyctanthes arbor-tristis. The sequence continues at coordinate 65,200 of CAVNYN010290604.1, read as the reverse complement.
ATTTGGAAAATATGCACTTCTTTGGATATATCCATATTCTCCATCTTTATTACATGAAAATGACGACTGCAAGTGCAAAATGTCGCCAAAGTTTGTCATTCCCTAATTTAGAAATCGGTGGGATGTACTTCTTAAGTGTGATGTGGAACATAGTTTTGAAAATCGAGATTAGAACCCGTTTTAGACCACCTCGGTCGAATAATGGCTGAAGGCCCTAATCGTGTGGCAAATTTTTCGAGGCTTATGCCTCAGTTAAGTGAGGCATACACCTCCTGACACCACCTCAACATTTCTCAGGCCTATGGTCTTAGTTCTTCTTGTTTACTTTAGTTTAGGCATGAGCTTAGAAAACACAAAAGTTTTAATTATTTATGCTAGAAGTAGGTCATTAACGGTTAATTAAAAAAAATTCATATGCATTTGAGACATATTTCAAGATAAGCCTAATGCTCTAGCTAAAACAATATTATTGTTTTCTTTGTATTTTTGTTTTAAGCTAAAACAATAGCTAGAACACAAAAGTTTTAATTATTTTAGCTAAAACAATAGCTAAAACAATAGAAGTATTGTTTTGTTTGTATTTTTTGTTTTTTCTTATAGGCTTTGTTTTTGCAGTTTGAAATATTATATTGTGAAGCTTGAACATTACTTATAATTAGTTATAAGTTTATATTACCTTTTAATAACTTTTTGACTTTTCTAGCGTATGGTGAGGCACAGAGAAAAAATGCCTCAGTTCCCCTTTACGCTTTTTAAGACCTTGATATGGAATGTTGATTGTGTATTTGAGTATTGAGCATCTCATGAATGAAATAATCCAGCATATGACATGCTAAAGTTGTAAGAATTATACTGTATCTATTTGATGATACGTCGAAGTATCTTTTGGAAACTGATTTAGGTATGATTTGGAATAAATCAGTTGAACCAACATCAAGTATGCTATTTTGCATCTTATGTTTTGATGTTTGACATGAATAATTCCTATATGGAAGATAGCTTCAAGGAGGATTGAAAGAAGCTTAGCATGGATCCCTTCAATGGCATGCATTGTCATAGACTTCTCGTGAAAGTAATGCTCCTACTTTGTATAATTGTAGATAGCATTCTCATGTAGTATGAAACTTTAAAACAAAATTGCCACATTGATATCTTTTGAAGTCAAAAACTTATTTAGTTCAATGCAAAATGTTGCTTCCAAAGTTTGGTTGCTGCAGTTTTATTTGGAATAGGGAAGAAGTCAATACAAAAGTATGGCAATGAAGAGGTGTAATAAAGAAGAAACATCGATTTCCTTTTGATCTAAGTACACTAGGACACATCTACCCTTATCCATTTTTTCCCTTGAAAAAGGTTTATGATGGGTGTGCAACAAGTCTCCAAGTTTATATTTTGCATGATACTTGATCTTGAAAGATCGAAATTAGAGAAAAGGGAAATCTATTCATGGAATTTCGAAATTAGAGAAAAAGGAAATCTATTCATGGAGTTATCTATTTCAAGCTAAATCAATATATAGAAAATTTAAGATGCTATCCAATTGTCTTCTTTTGTTTTTTCGTGTGGATTTTTGATGTCCATACGATACCTTACATAGAAAATTTAATGGCTACCCTTGTTTTGCAGATATGAGAAAACACCTTTTCTTATCATTATTTGCTTACTCATTACAACTTGCTGTTCTCAGACTCTCTAATTTAAAAGAAATATCAACCCGGATATGATATCATAGGCTTCTTCGATCTTTTGAAACAATATAACAATGCAAATGCACCTCAAAATGGGGAGAAGAAAAAGATTCTAACCAGCCAAAAAGAAAAAGACATAGAGGGTAACATGATATAGAAAATGAAGAATAAATAAGCATTTTCCACACAGTGTGATGAAAAGATCAAAATATTCCATACCATTCAGTGATAAATTTTATTACCAAGTCAAATGTTTTTTACTTAATTTAGGATTTTCAAAAAAAGTGATGTATAGGGCTTGTTTTGAGTAGATTCTACTAAGGATATTTTCCGAAAATAGATTTTTGGGGAGAATGTGTGTTGGAGGACTAGAGATGGTATTGAAGTCTGACTTGATTACTAGCTTTTTGGTAGATTAAAATCTAGTACAAACTAGGGATGGCAAAATCAACCTACTGTCTGATAAGGACCCATTCTGAACTTGGCATTAACAGGGTAGTTTTTTGACCCACTAATGGGGTGCCGGAAATTGAAATGGGGTGATTAAAGAGGTATCTTTTGCTCTCCTGACTTACCTCCACCCCGCACTCGTTCAACTTTAAATGGGCACCGACGGAGAAAGGCTATCGAGGCTATCGTGACCATGCCTATGAAGAGCAAGCTCTTAATAAATTGAAGTATGTGCATATGACCAGCTTATTAGTGGATTAAAATTACTGAAAACAAGCTCTTAACGAAATAAAGTGTGTACATATAAATTCTAAAGAACAAACATGATTACTTTTTTGCTACTCCCTATTCCTTTATAACTCACCACATCATAGCACTGCCTGTGCCAAACCACTTTCACTTTTTCTAGAGAAGAGGGGTTTATTAAGGATGTGCTCAATTTTTGAAAAGTAGATTTCTCTTGGCATATTGTTTACATGGATGGTGGTCATCTATTGTCATCTATGGTAACAAATGTGCACACTAAAAGGTTTTGGCTACAGGTTATGGCCGTGAACATAAAAATGCCCAAACTTTAGGAAATCCAACTTCTATTTACTTGATAACGTGCAATGTAACTTGTTAGAGACATGTGCTTAGTATATCATTTGTGACTTGAGTTGACCATGCAATTTGACCTTTTCTGTATTGTCAGTAATTTTAAGTTTTTAATCTTCGGGCGTCTACCATTTCCTTTATCGACCAGTTATAGCCTTTAAGACATAATTGTTGGAAAACTTGTACTTTAAGACTTGATTTCTCTACTGTGTGTATTCATTTGCAACGACCAAAATATTCTAACTGGGGGGAAAAGGGGGAAAAGAAAATAAAAGCTTTACCATAGAGTCAAAGCAAACAATCAAACCTTTATCCATAATATTTGTAGTGTATTTTGTCTCACGTGAAGGTTTATGATGGAAGACGAAATGAATAGAACAATCGATGTGTGTACACCAAGAGGAATAGTTGGAATTCATATGCGAAGCATTTAGAAACCTGAATAACTTTCAATTAATGTTTTTCAATTAAAAAAGTTTCTGCCTAGTTAGACTTCCATGTTCTCATAGAGCAATCAAGGAATCACACTGAAATGGGAAAGACTTAAAATGCTTTGAAAAAGAAGATATGTGAGAATACATTAGAGCTGGTACAGAACTATGCATTCAAAAGACTTATGGTACAAGAGGCCGGATTAATCACCATTCCTTTAGACCATAAAGTGCATATCTTACGCGGATCTTCTTCGGTAATGGTATGGGAAAATAGGATCATTGAAGTAGATACAAAATTACTTTAAATATAAGAAACCAAGTAGGTAGGTTAGAGAGAGAGAGAGAGAGAGAGAGAGAGAGAGAGATGAATGAAAAATCTTTTCTAGAGATATCCATTTTCTTGGAGTCAGCAATGAGATATCTCTAAATAGCGGCGTTTTGATATGGCCGAGAACAGGAAAACCAAAATTTAATGAATCAGAAAAATGGAAAAATTGGATCTTCATTCAATGGATCACACCTATTAAGAATAAGTAATTTGTTTTAGTTCAAAGTCGCATATGAAATAACGGAAAGTATAAATTTAGCAACTTGGAGATTTTAGTGAATTAAAGAAATTAAGATGGAAGGATATGAGAGTATGTAAATGAATGGGGTCTTTCTAATTCTAGGAATGCCCATTGGAATTCTAGGGCAATAAGGAGAAGAAATAAATGATTTGGAAGTTTCATTAACCAGCTGAGCCAGAGAATCTCATGAGCCAAATATTGAAATATGTTATTTTGAAGGGTATTGAATATTATGTTAAAAAAATTAAGATTCTAGTATGTTAATCTTGATATAATTTTATTATTAGTAAATTACTGGAATAGCCATTTCGTGGTAGAAACTAATAGTAAGATTTGGGGAAGAAGGCTTGTAAGATATATGCTAAGACACCTTTTTGTAAGGATTAGATATTCTCCCAAATGTTTGGGGGGAAAAGGGAAAGAAAAGATCATAACATAGATAGTATGTACTCATGTGTGACTTTTGCATTCTATTTCAAGCTAAACAGGGAACAACTTCTTCATTGCACAAAATGCGATGGATCACTTAGCTTGATGCAAATTAGCATCTTTTGCACATCTCCACGAGGGCAATCGTAATATACCATCATTTGGACACTAAAAAGAGGAAATATTGATTTTTCCTTTAGAGATAATAATAATCTCTAGCTTCTCAATGGTCTTGTTTGCCCTCTTGTTTTTATATATATTGAAACTCGTAGCAAATCCACACCACTCGTACTGACTTATTCTATTTTAGAATTGAAATAGATTGCTGACTGGGACTTAGACTTTTCCTTTGTTTGTCTTTATGGTCTATAATCTTATGTATGTAGGCACTTAGGCGTGCAACTTGTTTGGCTAAATCCTTTCGTCTAGCATTCATATGGTTTTCCTATCAAGGGGTATTTTTCAGAAATCATGTAAATTTTGTTGTCAATTGATATTGGCCTTATTTGGCTTTCTTATTATTTTTTGATTTTATATTTTTTAGAGCATTATAATGTGAGGGGGAAGGGGAAAGGGGAAAGGGGAAATGAAGAAAAGGAAGGGGGAAAAAGGTAAAAGAGGCACCAAATTTGGCCCCCTCATTTTGGTTTTTCCACCCCAAATCCATCCAGAAATAGGTTTTTACCCCTTCACACTATTTGGCTTGGTGGGGAAAAACCCAAATTTGACTATTTTCCCTGCAGTAGACTCGCTCATATAATTATGGCTTGGTAATGTGGTAGACATGTTTCTACCATTTGAACTTCTCTTAAAATGGGGAGGCTGGTTTATAAGGTTATTTACTGTTATATTTCAATGGTCTTTTTGGCTGGTGGCCTTCCCAGAAAGCACGAATTCGATCTGTCAATTCTACTGGGCTAAGAGATTTGCATCATGGTTTAATTTAAATGTAATTTTAATTGGTAGGTTTAATTTAATGCCTATTATTACTTAACTTGGTGTATTTTATTTGAACTATTCAATGAATGATTGCATAGTGAAATTTCACAGTCAGATATTTTTAAATGATTTGATCAGATCTAATAGAAATTTTTGCTTTATTGTCTGCAAAGCATTCAGTTTTCAGATTTTCATGTTGGGTTGATATAGAAAAAGCAATTTTAGTTCTTGTTTGAAAATGCTAAAAACCCACCAAGATGATTTTCCCAAAACTGTGGATTGCATTTGCATGTGATTGGGGCCAATTTCTCAGATTTGTGTTATCAATGCCAAATGACAAACATACTCTTCTTTTCCAAAAGAAAAATTATGCCCTGCAAAAAGCAAAATCTTTGTTTACGTTATCTTTTGTATGGTCAAATATGGAGGTTTGCATATGTGAACAAAATTCATCCCTTAATTGTATGCTAGAGATGATTTAACAATTATATCTATTGTAGATTGACTGTACAATGTCAGTAGATAATGGTTTCTTTTATTTCATTTTCTGGATATATGTAGTCTTTATGCTTTGCTCAACACCTCTAAACTTGTCTCTTTTTCTGTTTTTTCACCGATGCATCTTTGTCAGAGTACTGTCTTGTAGATATTCTGGTATAAATTGTTTACTACATCATACTTCCTGCACCAGTGTTTTCTTTTCAAAAGTATTGACGCTCGTGTTTGTCATTGCAGAATTCAAGCTTTAGACCGTGTTTCTCTTTCCAGCCATTGTACTACAAGTACACCGTCAGATCTTTTATGTGCTGATAACAAATATAATAATGGGAAGACCTCATGTGACGCAAGAAGCACTAATATATTGGGTTTTGAAGGTACACTGTGTTATGAGGCATGCATCTCTGAGTGGAGGCATAAGAGTAGTAACTATCCTGGGTTGGAAAATTCTCCCGAGAGTCCAAACATGGTGTATCTGCAAATTCTGCGAGAATATATTTCTGAAAGAAAAGGGGTTCTGGGAGAAGGTTGGCATGTGGAATTCGAATACTGTGCTGAAAATCACAAGACGTGTGCCTTTTATGTTGGCCCTGATGGAACTAGACACAAGACAATGGGGAATGTTGCCTGCCATTTAGGGTTGTCATTAGGCTATCCTTGTGTGGAGACTCAGAAATTGCCAAGTGAACTAGTGAAAGAGGCCGGGCGATTTCCAGCTGTTGGTAACAGTCAACAAAGACAAAACAAGGGAGCCATTGATGGTCCAAATAACCGTGGGGTATGCGTGATCTATGCATATTCATGCTTAATAAAAAATGTCCTGTACCCAAAAAATTCACCACCCAGGATAAAATAACAATGATATCTTTACTGATGATAGTTTGATTATTACTAATTTGTGATCAGGGAAAGAAATATCATTTCTAATAATTAAGTGATTCGTGCAAAAACTCACGTAGAGCCCTCTATATAATGGATAGTATGTAATATTTTAGCTTTTATCTTCTCAATTGCATGTTCTCTTCTCCTATAGATACTCATAAGTCCTTTGGTACGAAAATAGAGATATTTCTGTATGCTTTTATGCTAGTCTTGTGTGAAGATAGTCTCCTTATCAAGCCTTGGCGTGTATCAAAAATACCTCATGATCCTTGCTTGCATAGTTATGTCTTCATCTTATTCTGATTATAGGCTTAATCATTTTCCAGGATGGTTTCCCAATTCAGTTTCAGGACTTCTTTCTCATTTCAGCTGGAAATATTGATCCACGGCCATCATACCACAACAGTGACCACATCTGGCCTGTTGGTTACAGATCAAGCTGGCATGACAAAATTACTGGATCAATTTTTGTGTGTGATGTTGCTGATGGTGGGGAGTCTGGCCCCACATTTAAGGTTCAGAGGTATCCATGTACCAGGCAGTCCCTTCCAATTTGTGCAACTGTCCTCTCGGGGTCAAAATTGAGTTCCTGCAATGGAGATGACAGACTGGGGAAAGATGATTCTGCCATATCCCAGGTGGTTGATGACGAGAGTGTTTCTGTGCATATGACGCTAAACGAACACAGCCCACCGAGTCTGGATGATGACATCTCTACTTTAAACAAGGGAAAAGAGGCTATCTATTCTGTAGAAGCAAATTCTTCAATGATAACGGTACTTCAAAGGTCAAGAACAAAAGAAGTTGATATCTTAGGACCAAAAGATAACATTGGGGAATTTCAAGTGGAGGGGAATTCATCATCATCTGCATGGGAAATGGTTTCCAAGGATATTCTAAGCGCATTGCATAAGACATACAAGCAAAAGGGTGCATTTCCTTTTCCCTGTACACACATTACAGATGAAACAAATACTGAAAACCTTGAAAGCCTTGATTCTTTATCCAAATTTTCTTGCTTGACTGGTCCTCTCAACATCCCCCAACCAATTAAAACTGAAGATGAGTATAACGCAGCTTGTGAAATGCTGTTAACATGGCTAAGACACGACAGGTTCGGACTAGATGCAGAATTCGTTCAGGAAATCCTAGAAAAGCTTCCGGGAGTTACCGCATGTTCAGGATATAAGTCTCTGAATGATAGAAAGCATAAGGTGAGCCCACAAACAGTTGGAAGTGGGTTTCTCCAACCCAAAAGGAAGCTAGGTGACCCAGAATCTGACTCTTCATCTGGAAATTACAAGAAAGCTAGATTGCAGTTGGATGACTCAGAGAGGGATCCCTGTCCACCAGGCAAGCCACTCAGCTCAAAGCTTGCTGCATACTTGATTGGAGATGCTCTGCAGGTATCTTGTGTGTACATAAAGACATGTTTGCCTGTGCTTTTAAGTCATTCTCTAGAGTGTAGTTGAGTAATGCCTGTGCTTTAAAGTCACTTTCTAGAAAGTAGTTGAGTAACATACCATTTCTTCTGTGCGTGATCAGGTCTGGGAGCTTGCGTGGCACTTCTTCGAAGCTCTGGGGCTGGCTAAACCTTTTTCTTTTGAGGAACTTGAATCTGAAGTAATAAGCCCATGGTTAGGCAGTTATTCTGTAAATAATCCTGAACATGAAACTCTGAACAGAGTAGACAAGGTGGTTTTTCCAGCTAGGCTAGCACGTTTTAGCAGATGTACTGGTTCAATTCTGGCCAAAACTCATGGGTCGCTGCTGAATCTGCTTGTTCCTGAGTTGCTCTCAAAGGTGGCTGTGCATATATGGCCTAATTTTGATTCAGGGGAGTATAAATCAAGAAAAGGCAGGAAGAAAGATAAAGATTGGGCAGCTGCTCTGGAGAGAGCAAAGCATAATATGCTGCCGGTGAATGAACTTACTTGGCCTGAAATTGCTCGTAGATACATTCTGGCTGTTTTGTCAATGGAGGGCAATCTTGATTCTACAGAAATTGCAAGCCGTGAGAGCGGAAAAGTCTTCCATTGCCTACGAGGTGATGGAGGAACACTTTGTGGATCCCTTACCGGCATAGCTGCTTTGGAAGCTGATGCAGCAGTAGGACTTGTTAATTCCCTATCTTGTGTTTTAATGTTGTCTTATGCATATTATCACATATTTTAATTCATTTAGAATTGCTGGACTCAGATCACATAGCAGCCTTTTGCCTGGTTGATGACCTTAGGATTCTACTTCATATGCAGTTCTTATTGTATGGTAACAGGAGATCAATAAGTTCAGACATTTTTGTTGATTTTATTTGCACTGTTAATTTTAGCCTTTTAAGTTAGTTGCTATGTCCTGTAATTTTTTTAGCCTTTCTCCTTTGGATTTTATGTGGTAATGTTCTTTTCATTGATGATGTTGTGATGTTTGTAATTTGCAGATTCTAGCAGATGCTACGAAGCAGATATTTGGGTCACTGAAGGGTAAGAGTGAGGTTGTTACCATATATGTGAAAGAGTCTGATACAAACAGTGATTCTCAAACAATTGAGGCGAGTGAGGGTGTACTTCCTAAATGGGCACAACTGCTTGAACCTGTAAGAAAGCTACCTACAAATGTTGGAAACAAGATCAAACTTCGTGTGAATGCAGCTTTAGCACAAGATGGGGTACCGGAATCGGTTAGGAAGACATTGGAGCATTCTATCAGCAAGGAAGTTTACAAGAGTAACGCAGCAGGACCAACCAAGGTGATTTTTCTTTCTTTTTATTGGATGTACTCTTCTGAGTAACCTTGAATACTTGCTACCTGTTTTGGCCCAGAATACTGGTCGCTAAGATGAACAAGTTGTAATTTCATTTTCTTCTGTGATACTTTTTCTCCATTCCTCCCTTCTAAATATTCATTAGATGTCTTTGCAAAGTTAAGCTGAACTTGTACTTTTCTTCATTTCACTAAATACAGAGAGCAGTTATCTCAGTGTTGGCTAATGTGAGCCGTGAAATTCCTGAGCCGAAGGCTGAAAAGAAAGAAACAGGAAACATTATTATCAGTCTGTCTGGTCTGATCATGAAACAATGTCGGATCGTACTACGTTCTACGGCTGCTGCAGATGAAGGTAAAGTGTTCTGCAATTTGTTAGGGAAAACAATTCTAAGACCAAATGATAATGATGATAAGGGACTTCTTGGATATCCTGGAATGGTCCCACGTCCGTTGGACTTTAGGACTATTGATTTGAGATTGGCTGGTGGGGCATATGGTGGATCACATGAAGCTTTTGTTGACGATGTTCGGGAGGTATGTTCTCTGTAATTGACTTAATTTTTTCAATTTTCCCAAGTTATTCTCACTTTTCAAGATAATATCAGCAAGGTTTAATCACTTGATAAATTTGATATGGATGCGTTAGGATTGTGCCAAATCTGAGCACTTTACCAAGAAACAAATACACAAATTCTTTTGGCAAACCTTGTGATACTATTGGTCAAATATCAATTTTTATTTCCTTGTCTCATCCGATGTTGTATGAATGACCTAAAAGACTACGAATATCTCACAAATTGAATATTGAGGTTTTCTGATTCAAGTTTTTTGTTAGGTTTACAATAACATACGCACTGCATACAAAGACCAATCTGATTTAATTGGCGTAGCTGAAAAATTATCAGAAAAGTTTGAAGATCTGTACGAGAAAGAGGTTTGCTGATATTTATTCTCCTACCTTGAAATTCTTGGATCCTCTTGTTGTTCACTTGCATTTAATGTTTGCACTTTCTCTTCAGGTTATTGCCCTTATCCATAAACTTGCGGAGTTTGGAAATGTTGACAATTCAAGTGGTGAAGCTGCAAAGGAGAGAGAGGATTTTATTGCCAGTTTATATGCAATCTCAATTCCTAAGGCTCCTTGGGATGATGGGATTTGTAAGGTGTGTGGCATGGACAGAGATGATGACAGTGTTCTATTGTGTGATAGGTGCGATTCTGAGTATCATACATATTGCTTGAATCCTCCGCTCCTCAAAATTCCTAGAGGAAACTGGTTTTGCCCTTCTTGTGTTGAGAAATCCATTTCTGGAAACACTGTCCACAATGATGTTGTATATCAACCCGAGAAAAGAAGAAATGAGGGAGAATTCGTGCGCACATTTTTGGAATCAGTGGCACATTTTGCTGAAATACTGGAGACAAGAGAATATTGGGACTTTACAGTAGATGAGGTTTGTCATATCACATTGTAATCTAAATTGAGTGTTCTTATACAGCGCTTCAAACATTAAAGTTAAAACCACCACGGCAAGGATGACAGTTTCATCAATCCGGTTGAATTTCAAGCTTACGAGGGATTTCTTTTTTTTTTTTTTTTTTTTTTTG
>CAVNYN010290604.1:34327-54323 GCA_963692815.1 Nyctanthes arbor-tristis | reverse complement strand
CCCCCCCCCCCCCCCCCCCCCCCCCCCCCCCCCCCCCCCCCCCCCCCCCCCCCCCCCCCCCCCCCCCCCCCCCCCCCCCCCCCCCCCCCCCCCCCCCCCCCCCCCCCCCCCCCCCCCCCCCCCCCCCCCCCGCGGTGTTAGAGGTGGAGAAATAAGATTCGTGTCCATAGAATTTTTGGAGGCATTGTCTGCCCAGTTGACCAAAAAAATACTGCACAACTGATTACTTAATTTAGTTCTTATTTTTGCCACTGTATACTTTACATGGCAGGATTTTACTGCTTGCACACAGTTTCTTTTTCCTTTTTTAAGAATTAAGTTCTGGTATTCTACTTCTGCAGAGAATTTTCGTTTTGAAATTCATGTTCGATGAGCTGTTGAAATCTGCTACTGTTCATGATCACATCGATCAACGGGCCTCCCAGAATTCTGAATTGCAGCAAAAACTATGCTTTCTCTATTCTGAATTGGAAATTCTGCAATCCAAGGAAGAGAAAGTTGCTTCTAAGACTGAGAAAGCAAATTTTAGCATCTCATCTTTTTCCAGCCGTTTCTCTGAACTGGAAGATCCCATGCAGCTCGATGAACAAAATGATTATAGCAAACGGCCTGGCTGGCCTCGTTCAACAAGTAATCCAGTTAAACACTGTCCCAGCAGTAGTCAAGCTGAGGCATTGGGCCAGTTACAATTGCAGGAGGTTGCAGTGCCTAGTCAACAGGAGAACATCTTTCCACATGAAAATATACCCAAAAGAGAGAGTTTTTTGAACGAGTTGCCTGTGTCTTCTGTGCAGCGAAGTTCCTTCATATCTGCTGGTTCGTTGACACCTGGAAACCATTTTTTGGAGCTTGCATCGTCTTCAAATGATGATAAGAATGATGTTTCTAGTCTGCAGTCCTCGATTGCTTCTTTAGAATCTGAACTTCTCAAGGTATCTATACGAAAGGAATTTTTGGGACGAGATTCCAACGGCAGGGTTTATTGGGCATTTTGCTCTGCAAATGCTCGTCCATGGATTGTGGCTAATGGGAGCTTGACCTCGAAAAAGAGGGTTCCTGAAGAGTTCATTGAGGTCCCTGATTCTGCTACATGGATGTCCTATGCTTCAGAGTCTGAAATTGAGAAACTTCTTTGTTGGCTGCAAGAAAGTATTGAGACCGAGAAGGAACTAATGAAGTCTATATCGCAGTGCCTGAGTACAATATGTAGAGACTCGTATTATGATGAAAGTCGCAGTTTTAACGAGCCAGAATTATCTTCTTCAATGTACTCTGAAGGTGCAAACGCCTCACTGGGTACAAATGCTATGGCTGCACTGGAGAAGAAATATGGTCCTTGCTTAGAGATGAATACTCCCATTTCTGTCCATAAAAATGTTGCTTCTCTAGCAAGTCCAGATGCTGGAATGTGTAGATGTGAGTGCCTAGAGCTCTTGTGGCCTTCTAAAGAACATTGCCCTTCTTGTCATCAGAGTTTTGCAACAGGTAATGAATTAAGCCAGCATTATGCTGATCAGTGCACACTAGAGGCATCTACTTCTGAGAGAAGCCTGACAACAGAAGAAACTTCAAACCACAAAAAGTCGCAGAATGTGTCATCTGAGGAGAGATATTCTGGCGGGACGGGAATTGCTAAAAGATCTACAAGTGAAAGGCCCAGGGACGGATTAAGTTTTATTGAGCCAGAATGTCCATTTAACATGGAGGATATCAAAGCCAAGTTTGTCGTTCAAAACTCAACCAAGGAACTGGTAAAGGATGTAGGACTTAAAGGCTCTGGTGGCATTCGAGCCTTTATACAAAATGAGTTTTCTTATCCAGGCAATCCTGCACTAACCTTGGGTGCTAGAAGGGAAAATGAGGTTAGTTCAGGAGAAATGACACATTCATTAAACAAGCAGCAGGAATCAAGTAGTGTGCCTGGTGGGATATATGACATGAAGAACAACCAACAATCAAGAAATTTATTGAGATGTGAAGAAAATGCTATGCGTGCGGTGGGATCTACGGATGAAAGGGATCAGGTGTCTACAATACAGGATAAGGGTCGAGTACTTGCAGTATCCAGAAGTTCCATAGTTCCTAGTTCTTCACTAAGACCTTTAGTCGGCTTTGCTTCTGAAATCCTGAGGTTTCTTAAGATCAGCTTGCTTGACATGGATGCTGCTCTACCTGAAGAGTCTTTAAGAATTTCAAGGTCCAATCATGATAGGAGACGTGCGTGGCGCAGATTTGTGAAGTCTGCAAACACAATTTATGAGGTTAGTGCACCTTTCTGCTTGGTTTAAAAAATTTACCTGTGGTAGCACCTTGTTCTTAGATCCATATATTTTCTATATAAGCCACTTGCAACAGATGGCCTTTGCACTAACGTCAGTCTATAACCTCGATGTCCACATATGACTGAACTCCTCCAGTAATTTGAACTCTACAGTCTCTGTGTTGTATTTTGCCTCTTTCCCTTAAGCCTTAAATGTTTTTTTTCCCGTTTCAGATGACTCAAGCCTTGATCATACTAGAGGACGCAATTAAAAGTGATTACCTAAGAAGTGATTGGTGGTATTGGTCATCTCCTTCAACTGCAGCTAAAGTGTCCACCCTATCGGCCCTTTCACTTCGGCTTTACACACTGGATGCAGCCATCATCTATGAAAGACCTTTTCTCTATGGGACTATGAAAGATTCAATAACAGAATCAGCAGTAAACAACGAAGATTCAATCCCAGGGGATCTGGTAAATTCTAGCAGGATGTCCAAGTCAGACTTTGTTGAGAAACCCAAATCTAGAAGGAGAATTAGCAAGTGGAGGAACGACTGAGATGGTTGAGATTGAGTACTCTAATTTCATGAATTTTGACTGCAATTTTTTCTAGGTCTGGGCAGCTGATACTTGTTCCCCAGAGAATGCAGAAAATTTTCTTCTATGCTGTGGCTGGCTGCTTGTATGGTGACATGATGTTGAAGATCTTGGAGATATGATGCTGCCTTGGCTTTCGTATATTATTTTTGTGGAACAAAATCCTGAAGGAATGCGGGAAAATTTAAAAAAAGTTTTCTTTTGAAAAAATAACACACATACAAGCACAGTGAGAGTAGATATAATGATAACCTTAGCAGTAGGATAACATAGATGTATGTTGTAAACTCTTCAACTCTTACATCCAGCAATGAATATTGCTTAATCATGTTTCAATGGGTTTCTTAATGTCCATGCTTGTTGCTGATATTATTTTGCCAAGTATGATATCACCATGGAGCAGAGGTTAGTCCGAGGATTCTTGTAACTCTTATTCTGTGTTGGTGTAAGTTTTATGATGAGATCCTAAGGAAATTTACATTGATCTGGGTAGGATTGCCACCAATCAAAATAATATCAGATCTGAAATTGGTGTTTGATTTCATTGATTCTATAATGTGACATCTTGGTGAACAGAGGAATAGAGAAATTGATGTTGCCTACCAGCTACCCTTTCTCCTGGGTGTAGACGAAAAATCTAACTGGGGTAGACTTTTTTGTCACATTTGCTAATGGACTGAGGTCTGGAATTGCACAAGAGGCTGATGCAATGGTAATTTATTACTGAACTGGGTATCAGTTATGCATTTAGAAGCCAGTTTAATGATATAATGCTTAGTGAAACTAAACTGTCTGTGGTTTTACTTTAATGCGGTTTCATCATTGTCATATTTTAATATATTTAGGGTTGCTAGATCCTAATCACGGAGTCAACTTCTGTCTGGCTGAAGATGCCCGGAATATTCATTGCACTGCTGATTTTGGCTTTTAAGGCTAGTTGCCATGCCTCAACATTTTGTTGTTGTTCCTATGAAATTCCTTATTAATTGATGAACGGTTGACATCCAGTGATCACTTGAGCAATTCTACTATGTACGGCATTGTTGTGTGTTGTTGGTGGATGACAATCTTTCAATTAACATGAATGCATTCACTTGCCAGGAAAAAGGATGCTTGAAAACTCTAGGACTTGCTCTTTTGCCATTTGCCAAGTTCATTTGAACTCATCATGAAATAGATTCCACATTTAGGGGTCTCATTTTTGAAGCCTCGATGAGAAGGTGTATATATGAAGATTAATCAAGAAATGCACACGATTTAGTGAGTTAGACTTGTGCTAGGAAGTTTACAGGAGCAATGTTTGGTGGCCAACCAAAGTGATTTTTGTTATCTGTGTGTTTAAATCTTTCAGATATATTTAATCTACATCAACACAATGAAGAATTCTTGGTCCCTTTGCAAAGTAACAGCTCTTTTTTTTTTTATCTAAACTGGGCTTGTTTAAGTTTGATTACAATACTTTTTTGTAGGTGAAATCGGAAGTAAGTTACCTATATTCAATGTTCTAAAAATGTGAGGCATGAAAAAAGTGTCGGGACCTTTTTTGTAGGTGAAATCGGAAGTTACCTATATTCAATGTTCTAAAAAGTATAAGGCATGAAAAAAGTGTCAAGACTAAGCATTGATCCTAAACACACCTAAGCATGCCAATTCGTGATAAAGCACCACCAATGCTTGATAAAGCACAACGTATGGTTAAACAAGGTGTCTAAGTTTGAAGCATAAGTGTCAAATAGGCAAGCTTTTTGGAACACAACCTATGTTGACGGTAAGGTAAGTGTTCCTTTAGAAACAAGTTCTAATGTGGGAAAAGATCATGTTATTCAAATCTGTGAAAAGAAAGAAAGTTTCAATTTTTTTTTTACTTATTTTATACTTAGCGATACATGGTTGCAGGCAAAAGTAAGCCGAACACGTAGTTCTCTTCATTTCCTTTAGTATCTCAAAGAGGGCAAATGTGAACTGTGAATTTTCCCATAAGCCTGCGGAGAAAGAAAAAGGCAAGATCCTTATCACTCTGCCTGATTTGATAATAAAACAATGCCATATAGTGCTACATGCCTTGCCACTCTGGATAAAGATACACCATCCTGTAAGTTCTGTGGGATAACAATTCTATGTCCTAAAAGACAATGGCAACTGGTGACTTCTTGGGTAGTGTTGATGATAATATTGGTATTGAGTTTTCTGAATCATGTTTTTAGGTTATGTTTGTAATAACATTCATGCTGCATGTGGAAACTGATGATTTTATTGGTCTAGTTGAAAAACTGTCCCATGAGTGTGAAGATATTGTATGAGAAAGATTGCTCGGCATATATTCCCCCCTATATCATAAGGTACCTAAATGCTTGCTATTGTTCATCTCATTTCGTCATCAACAATAGCCTAAAGGTGGGCCTTACTGTGAGAAAGTGACGTGATTCACTTTCCCAGTAAGCTTTGTTCTCTCTCTAAAACACTTTCTCCGCCTGATCACAACCACCCACCCCAGAGGGTCTTTTTCCCTCCTTCCCTTGGTGACTTTTTGCATTCTTTGTCCGCACGATGCTAAAGTTGGATTTGCATCATTTTTTCTTCTCTTCTTATATAATATCTGATTGTCCTTATTTTCATGTTTTAGATTTAAAACTCAATTTTTCTTGTTTCTCCAAATCCAAAGTGGAAATACGTAAAATGTTCTTTTTATCATCATCATCGTTGTAGTCGTTGTCGTCATCATCATCCTTTTTTTTTTTTTTTTAAATTTGATTGTGGAAGAAGCGTGCATATATTCAAGATTTGCTAAAAGAGCGATTAAATTCGATGCACATCTATGAAATTCTATTGAACTGGGGCGTCATGTTAACTGAGTTGGATCAATGTTTCAATCAGTATGGTTTCTTTGCTTAATTGATGTCTAGATTCCTGGGGGAATTATTCATCCTTCATGCCTTTCTCATTTTTTGGCTTCATGAAATGGTTAATGGGTTTGGTAAAACCACAACAGTTTTGCGCATTGGTAATTATTGTTTGTGTTAAAAAGTTGTTTCCTGGATGTAGAGTATATTGAAATAGGAAAAATTGTTTGATAAATGATTTGCAATAAGTGATTTTAGCTGATTTCCTCTGTTGTGATATTAAAATGAAATACCTCGGTGTCTCATGCATCTTCTAGATTCCTGCATTCTCAATAATATTTCATCTTAGCTACTTTGATTTCTATTACTGCTTCCACTGTTAGCCATTCCTATGTATCATTTATAGAGAAGCATGATTCTCCCATCGTTTTGAAAATGATTGATGCTGGTTTATTATGCTATATTTCTGAAAGTCTACATGTTTGACAGTTTTACTCAAGCTTCATTCTTTTTTCGTGATTATAGTATCAGGTATATGAGATTCCCAAAACTGTCTTACTGCCAGTATTGACAGTGTGAGTTTGTTTTGGGTAATTGCGATTTATTTAATAGAATTTCAATTGTTTTCAATCATTATTGGAGTATATATATGCAAATCTTTATTTCACTGCCTATAAGTAGACTAATTTTGACATCTTATTCAGGATGCTGGATTGGATACCCTTCTCAAATGTGGGATCTCAAATGCACATTTATTATTATGTGCATCTGTCCAGCTTGTCTTCTCATGTACATGTTATTGCCAAAGATCTTAACGCTCCAACTCAAGCTCTTTGTAGTGTAGATTTGCTTCTCCTGGAAAAACCCAGAAGCATTCCCTAAGTTTTACTGTATTTTTTTTTTTTAAACCATTTATTCATTGCATCCCTTTCAATTCTGTAATGAACATGTAACCTGAGCTTCATTGGTGGATAGCCTCCAAGTTTGCAAATTGATGTTTCTAAAATGGGAAAATGAATGTACATTCAGGTAAAAATATCTCCCGCTAATTTTGGCAGGAGATCATATTTAAATGCTTGATATTTCAACTTACCCATCTTGGATTCAATTCTCGCTCCTTGCTTAATTTTTTAATTTACAAAAGCTTAAAAAAAAAAAAAATCATTAAGGGGATGGGTCGGAGCGTGCAATAAGCATCTCTGTTCATCCCACTAAGCAATCAGAGCGAATACTTCATGCTTGTTCGCCCTTCCCCACCCCATTAATTAACAGGATCCAGTGATACCTGTCTGGTTCAAGGTGGGGTCTATATGCGAATCAAGTTTTCAAGTTCAAACTGTCGTCCTTACTCATTGGCTGCCGGTTAGCTCCTTAGAACTAGCCTTTAGGCTCTAGACTCTAATTAATGAATAATACTCCCTCGAGTCGATTATTTGGTTACATTTGCTTTTTTTACAAGGATTATTAAGAAATACATTAAAAAGGCATATTTTTTAATTCGTGTTCTTAATTTGTCTCTATTCAATGGGTAGAATTTAAAATTGATAGTTAAAAGTATTAAATACATATAGATTTTTAAAATAATATAAACTAGACATTTTTATATAAAAATGAGACTATATATTTTTGCACATCTTAAAAAGAAAAATGACACCAGATAAGAAGATTTTCTCGCGTACAGTAATAAAATGCAAACTCATTTTTGCCTGTCACTCTATCCTCAACACGATCTCTTCTTGTTAGAGATGTCAATGGATCAGATAGGGGCGGATCAGCACCAATAATTTTGTTCCACAAAAGATTTACAAAATCATAATATCCTCCACGATCCACAACTTGCTGATCGAAGTGAGTCACAGGTCGAAGTGGGTCAAGATTGCGATCGACAAAATCTTTTTTTTTAACACTTTTTTTTTAATCCAACGGTCAACATAACATCCTATATAAACTCATTTAGTCATCGCCCATCATTCATCAACAACAAAAACTACCTAGTAAGTTTGTAGTAGGGATGTCAATGGAATGGATTGGGGTCGATAGGCATAAATCCATTTTGCTCTATGAAAGATTTACAAAATCATGATCTGCTCTATGATCCACGACTTGCAAATCGGAGCGGGTCAAGATTACGATCCATAAAACTTTTTTTTAACGCTTTTTTACCCAACAGTCAACATGGCAACATCCAACTTCAAAAAAAAAAAAGAAGGCAACAATCAATATATAAGTCATCACCCATCATTCATCAACAACAAGAATTACCTAATAAGTTCGTGGCATGCATACTCATTGACAATAAAAAATAAACCTCTAGAGATATTACAAACCCATCAAATAGTTAAATATGTCAACATTTACAAAACAGTCAAAGACAAAGACAAGAAAAGTTTCTTCTTCAAATCTTCATTTCTCAAGAGTTAAGACTCAAGAGTCGAGAGTGTCAGCATAAGTATTAAAATTTATGCAAGATTGCACAAAAGAAGACAAAATGTTACATGAAGCAAAGAAAAAATTAGAACATATCTAGGACAACTTAAATTACTAATATTTACTATCTCCTCCTCCTCAATTTTTTCATCAGTCATCCTATTGTAAGTTCCGTAGTACATTTGTTATTCTTAAATTTCTATTCAATACAAAATAAAAAATATATTAGCAATTTTCTATTCTGAAGTTAATCTTTAAGGGAAAAAAAAAAGTGATCGGATCGGCCCTGATCATATCTGATCCGATCCGTGATCTTTTGGCGGATTACAAATTCTACTATGATCTATTCGACCGGTCTACGGATGGAGAAATTTTTTCTCAAATGGATTGTATCCATCGAGTTTAGCGTGGATCGAGTTTTTCTACCATCATTACTTTTTGTTTTAAACTTTATAATCAGTTTTTGCAGTAAAAAAAAAATGTAACTAGTACTAATTATTATAAATAGAATGCAAAAGGTAAACCCATAAAGATCAAAGAGTAAAGAAGCTCCAATAAAAATACTTTATACGGTCAAATATTTATCTATTAAAATAATCATACGCATATTTCTAACTTTTCCTTAATTATTATTATTTTTTTTGCAAACAACTTTTTCTTAATTTTCAACACACCACCTCTCAAAAAAATCATTTTTCCACAAAATCCCAATTCTCAAGAATCTAAAATCATGCACAACGCAATAAAACCATTTTTTTCCATAAATTAAAAAAAAAAAACCCTCTCGGTCTCAAAAATTTATAAGGAACTAGGGCCAGATTCCTTACGAACCTCAATTTCTAATGCGATATTACTATATAATGTGTGTTAAATGAGGTGTCATTCTGTTATTCGATATCGAACTTGGTAAAGAATCCAGTCTGGTTTCCAAAGCCGGACCGTCTCGGTCTCTCCCATTTGGCCAAAATCAAAACGGAGAGAGGGAGAGAGAGAGAGTTGCAGAGCAGAGAGTCATTTTAATAGGCGCAAAATTGACCCGCATTCTCGCCTCCACCACTCACAACTACTATATATTCTTAACACAGATGCATGGAAGGCGGAGCAGAGAGAAAGCGGAAACTGGAATTAGACTGGAGCAAGGTACTCGCGGAAGGGGATAACGAGGATCCAATTCTGGTGGTCAAGTCGCCGGTCGCAGCGGAGAAACCTAAGGCTGACGGAGCGGTGGCTTCCAGAGACGAGGGCCTACATCACTTGTCTGATACAGAGTTGATCCAAGATATTAATAGGATGAAGACTAATTTTCCAACCTTGGCCCGTAACCTGCCTGACCGCGGAGAAAAGTTGCTTGCCAACATCAAGCGGCTCGAAGAGGAGTTGGAACGCAGAAAACGTCAAAAGGTTATTTCCTTTTTCCCCCTTTATGATTGCTAAACTTTGCCGAAATTTCTTCTTTCCCACCAAATTTGATATGTGAATGGTACTATGAATTGATTTTTGAAGAATAACTTGAACATTGATGTCATCCACTAATTGATGGATTGGGCCTTGGAATGAGAAAAAGGACTTACACTGATTGGAGGTGTGAATTACCATCATTTGAAATGGTTAAGGGTGAGAATTGTTATGCCGTGTGCATATTAGTAATGCTGAGGAAAGAGGTTTCGTTGAAGTTGGAGTATGTTCTATTATGCTAGATTGGTGATGCAAGCAGCTGAGGAAAACCTGCTTTGATATTGCATTAACAGGAGGAGAAGGAATATGACTGGATTGGAGGGGATGGATCTAAAAGGTACGGATAATGGGGAGTGACTTCTGTCACTTCCTTTTAGTCGACAAGAAGGGAAAAAAAAGGGTATATGATCAATGAGAGAAAATAGAAAATCATGCATAAATTCAAAAATGTGCATCAGGATTTTACTCAAATGCTATTTCCAGTGTTCCTGTTGATTGCCAGGCTTGTTTGGGCCACTAGTTCAGTTACATTTTAGCTTGCTGTTATAATGTCGGAATAAATTTCATGCTTCAATAGCTAATATTTTGCTATGACTTTTTGATTCCGACGCTCATGGCTCTGTTTGAAACTCAGTGCTACTTTTTTGGTGTCTTAATATCATGTCACGTATTCATTGAACCTTTCATATTGATATGGCATATAAGATGATTTTAAACCTCAGATCATTAGTGGAATTTACTAGTTTTAAATTTTACTATGGAATTCTTGTCACCTAAGTTGAGATTCTACCGGTTTTAAGTCTTCGAAGATGTCATTGAACCTTACTTGAAGGCAGTGTTTTTGGGTTTGTACTTGATCTGATTATGTCCTCTGATGCAAACTTTGAACGCATGAGGACTTCATCGGTCTTTTCTTCTCAATATCTATACATTTTTTTTTGTTTTTGTGTTGAATATTGGTCATTATTTGAAACTGCATCTTCTGCACAGGATGACAGCAGATGCAAGAAGCCTGCAGAGTCAGTAGATGACCCAACTTGTGTTGGTAGGCAACTATGACCTTTCAAGCTAAGCCAACACCTGGACATTTTATTTGAGGCTTTCTAGAAGTTATCCGCTCATTTTCACTTTTCTTAATTCTCAGCATGCTGGAAATTATTCTTATCTATAAATCTGTTACTAAAAGTCAAATAGTAATTTGGAAGGTAGAAGCCTACGCAAAGTTCATAAATAAAATTGTGCAAATAGAAGATGAATTATGCAAGTCTTATATTTTTCACATTTTAATAAGCTATTCATCCCCTGGATCCTTCTCTTCCAAAGTTTTCATCTATTTTGTAGGCGGTGCTGATGATCCAAGGCCAGTGGCTCTGTCATCTGCACCCATCCCGCAGTCCCTATTTGCTTCACGCTTTTCCAGCAAGTTGGATGACAAAGTATGCAAACATCCTTGAGTAATTGACTTAAAAGTCATGACTGATTTGACCTATTGATTTTTTCTCTGTTAGTGACCAAACAGACAGTTCATAGGGCGACCAATGCCTTTCAAAAAGAAATCTCGGCTCTGTATTGTGATGGTAGAAAGAATATGAGAGTAAATGGTGAATTGTCGTCTCAAGAGACAAGCAAGAATGGTTTGTCATCAAGACAACTCCCTTTTAAATCACCAAGTTATCTTTCAGGAAGCACTGACAAACAACTCCAGCTGAGTGATGAGCGAAGAGGAAGACCCTCTCCTTCCCCCGGTTCTGAAGATTTGCCTGACAGCTTTCAGAAGAAGTAAGTGCTACTTTCCTCCCTTCACGTGTCATGATTTTCTGCAATATATACAGTTGCCTCGCGGCCAAGACACAGGTGGTCTAACGGCATCCTAGTTAGCTCCCAAACCCTTGCTCAAGGGTTCTATTTCTCTCACCTACAATCTCTTTGCAATATTAAAAAAGTGAATATAGTTGCCTTCTGGATTATCATCGTGTCGTTTGAAAAATCCCTATTATTATACTTTCTTGAGATTGGCAATCAAGACAAGTACTACTAAAATTAAAGTTTGTCGCCTTATGAAAGCAAATAGCTTGTTATCTTTTTTTATTGATCATGCGTATCACTATGAGAACTTAGTTTTTATGACCTACTGTATCTTAAAAATGGTGGGCATCTTGCAACATGGTTTGCTTCATGGTTGGTGGACAATTTTCCCAGGCCTGAGTCCCATTCCATGTGTGTGGTTATGATAGCTCATGTTCCTAGGTAAATGCGACTCATCCTTGCATCAATCTGATATAAAAATTCTTCATTATGTATATATCTATAGGGGTTCCACGAGCTAACATGGGCTGTATAATCCCTTATCAGATAAACATCAATACGTATATTAAAGCGCATATAGTTCATACTTTAAGATATGTAGCTCTCTAATTCTTAGAGATTGTGTGGTAGTATAATTGTCTTTTTACTAGATGTAAATCTCAGCTCATAGTTCCAAAAAGTTACTAAATGGTGCTGCAAGAGAAAGAATTCCAAATAAATCTTTAGGACAGATATTTGCATCTTTGACCCAGTCAGTGCCCATAGAGTGAGGATCCTACCATTAGATAGATTGAATACCTTTGCTTATCTTGTGTAAGAGTGGCTGTTGACTGCATTCTGTTCTGCTTCTGAGACCAAAGTTGATAAACTGTTAATTGTGGAAGCTATGTAGTTTTAAGAAGGTATTAGCTTCGGTCAAGAATTCTGGCTCTTTCATTTATTACCAAATTTATAGCAGCAGGAAGAGTTAAGGTACTAAGGCTACCATATGTGCTTGCTATTTCTTAATATTTTTTTGTTTCTAGGGTGTTTTTAGCAATAATTTCCAAGGTCGTGATTCTTTTCCACCATAGTTGACCTGTATTAGCTCACTTTTTCCTACGTCTGGATTTATGAAGCAGGGAAAAAAGCTACAATTTCTATATCACTTGAAGGGTAACCTTTGTGTAAGTTGATGGTGCTGTTTCGTCTCCATGGTTAAGAAATTGGAATATCAATTTATATACAAAGAAAAGGGGAGCTAGGGACAATCTTGTACACACTATCTGTAGCAGCTTTTTTTTTTTTGTGTGTGTGTGTGTGTGTGAGTGAGAGAGAGAGAGAGAGAGAGAGAGAGAGTATTTGCTTAGTTTTCACTCTTGTCCATTTATTAGATAGCGTTGGAACTTTTTAAACAATGCATGCCTGATGTTTTTAAATCTGATTATTTCCTTTTTCATTTCATTTCAGGAGGTCGAATTCAACTGGTATCCAAGCTCCGCATGATCTTACGCACAACAACGTAATTCGTTTTCCATTGTCATTTTCTGCCTCCTTATTGTTCTTTTACCAGATTATTCCTAGTACCATTGAAAAAACTTTATCATGGCATACTGCATGTGTTTTTCTTGCATTTTATTACTGGATTCAGATATTTCTCAAGCTTACACATTGCTCTTGTCCTTTAAAGCATTACTTGTCATTGATAATGTGATGCATAGTGAGTTTTGAAGCCTTAAAGAGGAATATGTAGAGGATCTTGAGAATTGTTGTTAAGGATACTAGGTTGTATGACACCAAATTTTTCAATGAATCTGATCTCATCAATATATAATAGTTACCCATCGATTGGTTTTATTTTACTGCTTATTTAACATTTTCTATTGCATCACTTCTGGTTCCACCTGTATAATATTAATATTTAATACCTTAATTTTTTTTTTAATTTTCAGCAAGTCATGTTTTGGGTTGGATGGGGCATTGTTGCACTGTTTGGACTTGTATCATCTGCATACTTTGCAGTCGTATGTAGTGCATTTGTAATTTCTAATCTGATTCTCACACTCAGTTTTACCTTTGAAATTTTCACTTCGATTATGTGTATAAGATTTAAATTTTAAAATGTGAAATCCTTGCGTGATCTTGTATTTTTTATCATTGTTATCTGACATCAACTTTTCAGGGAAAAAGTGTTGTACTACTAGACGAGGACCCGGAGGTTTTGGAGGTAATTGAACCAGCACACAAAGTTGATGAACGGTACAACATTTGTTTTTCAATTTTACCTCTTTGTTTAATGTTCATTTTTGGTTGTAAATTAGATTCATTATATATTCTATTATAGTCAACTTAATTTGTGTTATCTCATTGTTCAGTGTCAAAGAGACCAGGATATACTATCCCTCAAGGTAAAAAAAATCTTTGTGCTCCTTTCAAAAAAAAAAAAAAAAGAAAAGAAAAATTCATGAGTGTAAGAAGATTATTTTCACGTAGGAAACATTTCTAATATTTTTGTTTACATGTTCCAAGATTTCTAATTTCTAAAATTTTGAAATAGAGATGATCCAGAAGCTGTTGAAATTAGCTACTCCGACATGGAATGCCTAGCTCCTGAATCATATCTGTCATCAAATATAATGAACTTTTATATTAGGTAAGTTATTCCTTCATTGACGGAATCATACAAAAAAGAAAGTATCGATCATCATTGAATTTAACGTTGAGATGGTATTTGTTGGTTAGGTATATGCAGATGTTAAAATCCCCAAAGCACACTGAACGGCACCGTTATCATTTTTTTAATACGTATTTTTACAAAAAGTTAAAACAGGATGTGCTTACCAAGGTATTCTTTTCTGCTGTAACTTTCTGGGCATGCTTAGATACTACTTGATTTGTACGAAGTCTTTCATTTTTTTGTGAATCTTTAAACAATGCAGAATGACAGGGAAACGTCATTTGTCAAGTTCAGAAGGTGGTGGAAAGGTGTCAATATATTTGAGAAGGGTTATATATTTCTACCCATTCATGAAGAGTAAGTAGCAAAATCAAGTATGAAACTCATAAAACTGTATATAATTGGGAGATGATATATTGTGACATCTTTGTAAAACTGCTACATTTATAAAGCTAAAGAACATTTATAAAGCTAAAGAAAACTGTATACAATCTCACATGATTTTCTTCTAGGGTACCTTGTTATTTCCTTCACTGAGTAAGGAACTGCAACATCAGCTCTGCAACTTATTGCTTTTGTTAGAAATTAATTTTTTATTGTTTCATTTGGAGTTTGCTTTAATTGTGCAACTATCTTGACTTTTCCTAAAACTTATGACACACTTTTATTTTGGATACTGCTTGCATTTTGTCTAATTTGCTGGTGGTATCCTTTTACCTTTTACAGTCAACACTGGAGCTTGGTTATTATATGTATACCAAATAAGGAGGATGAAACACGGCCACTTTTGCTTCACCTGGATTCGCTAGGGCTTCACCCCAGCAAGTCCATATTTGAAAATATAGGGAGGTGATTTGAAATTTGGTCTTTGCTAATTATATACTCTATATGCTACATTGTTGTATGACTATATTTGTCAGCATAGATGGTTATGATATATTATGTTATTTAGTTATGTTACTTTCCAAATGACAGGAATGTATTCCCAACTTCACTATTTTATTATTAATTGTTACACGGTATTCATGTTGTTACCCTTCACTGGGCAAAGCCCTGGGGGAAAAAGGTTCTCAGACCTATTGTTTCAATGAGATGTTCTTGGTACAGCTTTGTCTTTGATGCTTGTCTTTTGTTGTTGATTTTTACTCTTGCTTTCTTATTGTTACTGGCTTCTGGATTTGAACAAAATTTTGATGCTTCATATTTATCCAGAAGCGTCCTTTTTTTGTCTAGTAATTTCACTTTCAAAGACACAATCATGTTAATCATAAAGGAACATGTTTTTATTCCATGAGATATTATATTTGAAGTGTGTTCTCTACTGGTGGCCTTTATATATTAATCTTTCATTGCATGTTACCACAGAGGTAGTTTCTCAATGAATTTATTTTGATGCTGCATCAATTTGTTGCATGGTGCATGCTATTTTGCCGCCTGGCATTATATACTGTGCTGTAAGGCATATTTACATAAACCAGCATCAGTAAGGGCCTCTTTGACAACCATTTTAATTATAATTCTAGTTATAGTTTGAACATATTCACTTGTGGAGGTGTATAAGCTTGACGCATGACTAATGATTTAAGCCTTGTGAAAGGCTTGGCCACCATGCCATGCGTCATGCTTACACATCTCCACATTGACATACATTTAAATTTTAACTAGAGTTATTATGATTGAACCCAAATATTTTTGGTTGCCACATGGACCCAAGTTTCCCACAATTATCTGAATGTCATTTGGTTTTTTCCCCTGTACTTGTTGATTGGAAAAATGTATATTTACCTGCAGCTTTCTAATGGAAGAGCTGAAATTTTTAAGACGAGAAGTTTCCTCTGATCTTCATATTACAGACAAAATGTGGCAACTGTGGCAAAGAATTGACAGGAAAATAATTGAGGTCTGTCTTTGCTCTTCAGCATAAAATGAGATTGGGTTGGATTATCCTACTTGCCTGTTTTGCATAATCTCAATTTTCTTTCTTTATGTATGTTTAGGTTCCATGCTAAATGTGCTTGGGACACGGTATTGGTTGTCCTTGCTCCGAACTAGATCTGGCTATAGTTAAAACTAAATATGTCGTATTTTGCCTGATTGTTAAGATATTTGACATTCCCCTGTTGATGCCACCTCCAAGCAAATAATTTTCGTGCCTTCTAAATATGTAATTTTTCGCTCAGTCAACAGAAAGAGCAAGTCAACAGGATTCATTTAATAACGGCTAACGGATGATCGTCTTCATTGTGGAAAATGAAATGAAATGGTGAAAATATATTCACGTGTCCATCTGAAACAATGCTAGTTATTTTCACTTGTGCTAACTTGTATCACCTGCTCCCAATCCTTTGAGATAATCATCAAAGGGGAGTGTTTTCTGGGTTAAATGCGGATGTTTTCTTAATCTAATATGACTTTTAGCATTCAGAATCCTGAAGCATTCCTTGACGGAACAAGCTGGTAAAATCCTACGGGAGAATATTCGTCACACACTAGTCACATTCATTTGATTCTTACTTTTGTGTTCTCATAATAACTTTCCTTTGTTCATTCTGCCTTTCCTATTTTCTATTGCTGACAGGTGCCCCAACAAAAGAATGAATACGATTGTGGTCTCTTTGTTCTCTTCTTTATAGAACGTTTCATTGAAGAAGCCCCCAAAAGGCTGAACAAGGACAACCTGTCTATGGTACGATTTCTGCTCTGTCTGCTGTTTTGCATTATTTTCTCTTTTAAAACTTTGATTTCCCCTGAAGTATGCTTGTTATCAGTTTGGCAAGCAGTGGTTCAGACCAGAAAATGCTTCTAACTTGAGGAGGAAGATTAGGAATATACTTGAAAAGGAGTTTAGCATGCAAGTGATGTGAAGGGTTCAGGAATGGAAGTGACGATAGTTGTTTTGAATCTGTAGCCACCTCTAATTGAAAGGTTGCAGTAGAATGATTTTGACTAACACAGAAAGACCCGAGCTGTTGATCTTACCTCGCTTTGATATCTTAATCATCTGGATATTTTGATAAAAAGAACGATGGTGCGGTTGCTATCTGAGAAGATTTTGAAGCACCCATAAACGTAAATCTTGAAGGAATTTGAAGTGCAGGGAAAGCAGATCCATCTCATGGAGTCAAGTACATTGTAGAGATTACCTAGCTAACTTTGTCATGTGCATAGCCAGAGATTTTAGTTGTACTTTGGTAGGCAGGACTGGACAAAGCCAAACAGTATTAAGAAAGAGATATTTGAAATCTCTTTCCTGTCCAATACTGTCTACTATAATGCAGTTTGTAAATGATTGTTACTCACATACAAAGCGAAAAAGATTGGCATTTTATTACTTTTGTGCAGTTGAAGAGTTACACAACACGTCGGCTATTGGTACCTACCATATATATACATACAATGAATGTTTGATCCGTACAGTTTTTGATTTCTCTACTTCATCTTGAACTTTGGGTGTCATGATCTGTGTTGCCTCCTGAATATGGAAAAGCAACTCCAGGGTTGATCGTCCTGGATCATTCCTCGACCTTTAGGGGGGTCAATGGCCTCCAACATATGTACAACCTCTGCCATCTCAGGTCGTCTCTTGGGATTGGCATCCCAGCATTTCTTCATCAAATCAGCCAAGGAATTAGGGCAGCACTCTGGTATCTCCGGCCTTGAGCTCTGGATGCAAAACTCTTAGTTTAGCTTTACACGGTAGACAAACAGTGCAGAAACGAACTTCTGTTCATAAATCATAAGCAACGATCAAAGCATTCCTTGTAGACATCGGGTGAGGTTTCTTTAACTGAAGTTATGTTGGGAAACGGCTTGGAGCAACAATAGATCTCCCACAAGCAAATTCCAAAACTGTATACATCGCATTTCTGGTTGTCCGGATTCCCGACGAAGACCTGAAGAAGCAGAAGAAGAAGACTGCATATTTCAACCATATTGCTTGTACGCTTCGACTATCTATGTGAAGATGTAAGGTAAACGAAGAGATTACCTCCGGAGCCATATAACCTAGTGTCCCTGTTAGTCCATTCATGTCAGCAAGATCTGTAGACTCTACTCTGGACACACCAAAATCCATGATCTTCACTCTTCCTTTCTTATCAAGAAGCAGGTTCTCTGGCTTCACATCGCCATGAACAATTTTCATGGAATGCATGTAACTCAACCTGCCAAAAGATAATAAAAAAAAAATAGAAAACATCGAAAATGAACTTTAGGCACTTAAAGTCCCAATTCACGTATGTTAAAAGAGTACAGAGTAAATTCGGTATACCAAACATGTTCTCGCGATATAAGTTTATACAGAATTGAAAGTCGAAAGTCTCATTCACTAGATACATACCCTCTGGCAATGTCTTGCGCAAGGCGAATGACAACTTTGAGAGGCAGCTTCTTCTTCTTGTTCCTAATGAGATAAGATTTAAGCGTTCCTCGAGCAAGATACTCGACCACAATACAAACAACATTTTCCGGATTATTAATTTTGTCGATTTTTGATCCCAAATGAGATAAGATTTAAGCGTTCCTCCAGCAAGATACTCGACCACAATACAACAACATTTTCCGGATTATTAATTTTGTCGATTTTTGATCCCATGTTTGCCCCTGCAATGCCCTGTTTCGGCCCGATGAACTGGAGAAAAAAAGAGAGATATTAATTTTAACA
This sequence comes from Nyctanthes arbor-tristis, assembly GCA_963692815.1. Lineage (NCBI taxonomy): Eukaryota > Viridiplantae > Streptophyta > Magnoliopsida > Lamiales > Oleaceae > Nyctanthes > Nyctanthes arbor-tristis. The sequence goes on along the minus strand of CAVNYN010290604.1, from coordinate 35,619 downwards.
ACGCTTTAATCAAAGTAATATAGATATTTATATTACAAGATCAGTTTGGCCTAAGTGTGAGTAATTTATTACCTTTGCAGTATTAGGATGATCCAACTTGCTACATACAGAAACTTCTTGCAAGAACATTCTGTGGAGTGAATTTCTCCGGCTCGTTTCTCCCAGATCGCGTAGTTTGGCTAATTATTAATTAAAAAAAAAAAGAAAAAAGGAAAGTCAATTCATAATTCAATCCATAATAACAATTCAGAAACAGCGGGAAATTAATTAATGAATCTTTTAACTTATTATAATTATAAGTAGATTCTTGCATGCATGCGTTACCTGCGACGCTAATTCCGTCGTATAAACATCCATAAACTGATCCAAAAGTGCCATGAGCGATTTTATACTTCAATAACAATTTCTTCGGATCGATTTCCCACTTCTCATCAACTGGCGGCGGAACCCTAGTTTTTCCTTTCCAATCATCTTCCCTTGATGAGCCCTTTTGCTTCAACATAAGACTCTATCTAAATGCCTCTCAAGTTGTTCGTCCAGCTTCCCTATATCGATATCGATCCCGACTCTTGGTTTCTTCTTCTTTTCTGATGATCTCTCTGAATTCTCCATTGCCACCAACCAAGTTCTCTCTCTCTCTCTCACTCTCTCTGTGTGTGTAATATATATACACATATTAGAAGGGAGTTTTTCTTTCATATCCTTTCACAACGATTTATGATTAACGGATCGGCAGTGTAATTCTAGATGCTTTTGGAGTTTGGTTAATCCTAGTAGATTAGGGTGATCTTAATCTCGTGTTATACGGCGTCAAGATTTGGGAAAGAACCTAGATAACTACTAGATTTGCTTATCTGTTTTTAGTTTTTATTTAGTCATTAAGTACCTATATTTGATTTCAAATGAAACATTCAATATATATATATATATGCATAGGCGTGGTTTTTTTTTTTAATTCCTACCTTGCTTTAACTGTAGCGTGTGCGCGCGCTTGTGTATGTATGAATGTGTGTGTGTATATATATATATATTATAATTTTAATTATATTATTAAATGGTTGTGTATTGCATTTATATACATAATAATTTTGTAATATTACTTAATAAACAAACAATTCAATTGAAGGAAAATTAAACATATTTTGAGGACGCCCTAGAACGCTCATGGTATCATTATGAATGTATAAACTAAAACTGTGAAAGCCTAGAAAGATAGCAACCATTTCAGACCCTAAAAAAAGTTCATCCTAGAAAGGAGGTTTACATTAGCGCAATACTTTTTTTTTTTTTTT
>CAVNYN010290604.1:0-34307 GCA_963692815.1 Nyctanthes arbor-tristis | reverse complement strand
ACTCCTTTTGGTTTATTGCTAAATCTACAAGAATTAACATAGAATCGAGTCAAGGCTCAACACATGTTATTCTTAGTCAACGCTATCTTCTGAGGTTGACACCATGAACACATATAAATGAAAACATCTTTAGGTCTACAGAAAACAAATTAAACACCTCCATTTCCTTTATCATCCCTGCTGGGTAAATCATAAAGCAGCTGCAGCTGAAGGAATACTAGCCAAAAACGAGAAATCTATATATGAATGTGTGTGTGTATATATATATATATTATAATTTTAATTATATTATTAAATGGTTGTGTATTGCATTTATATACATAATAATTTTGTAATATTACTTAATAAACAAACAATTCAATTGAAGGAAAATTAAACATATTTTGAGGACGCCCTAGAACGCTCATGGTATCATTATGAATGTATAAACTAAAACTGTGAAAGCCTAGAAAGATAGCAACCATTTCAGACCCTAAAAAAAGTTCATCCTAGAAAGGAGGTTTACATTAGCGCAATACTTTTTTTTTTTTTTTATATTTGCATCATATGTAAATTGCATTATATGTCATCAACATTTCTTGTGTCCCAAAACAATTTTTTGTTCAAAAGAATCATTAAAAAAGTCCTTTAAGTATTTTAAATAATTAAAAGATTGAAAATGGTTAAGTCTAATTGAATAATTCTATTTATCTAGACCGTAAAGCGATCTTCAGCCTAGTTGTCATCTCCTTATTTGCTACTCAATAAATGAGGACCTCATGCATTTAGGTATATCAACTCATACTCCAATACAATGATGTCAACTAGATTCGAGACAACTCTCCAGTATAGATAAATAGCCCTACTCAGTTTAATTACCTAATTTTTCCCCATTTTGATGTGATAAAAATGTTGAAGATATAAATAAATGATTAATTAAAGTCCATGGAAAATTGTTACAACTAAAATGTGGTTTATTTATAATATAGTGTCAATATAAATTGGGTAATTAGCACAAAAGATCCCTACCTTTGAATACTCTTGTGCAATTGGTCTCTATCTTTGAATTCTTGGCAATGTCACCCTTATCTTCATTTTTCCTTAGCAAAATTCATCTTTGGTGCTAAATTAATCCATTATTAGAAGGGCATTTTTGTTCACTAATATCTTATAAGATTAAAAATAACTGCAAGTAAAGCTTCTAAAATAATTAGCATTATTGAAAAATAAAATTAAAACATATTTTTAGAGGGAGAGGGTTTGATGCAAGAAATGAATAAATGAAATTATTAGTGAGATAAGAAAAATAAATAAACTTCAATTTTTTTCCTCTCATTTTTATTTTTTAAATACTTTTTCACTTTAAATCTTTGTTCAATTAATAATCAATAAATTTAAATCTATGTTCGATCAATTATATTCATAGTGGGACCTTCTTTATTATCTTTTTAAATTTGAAGGTGTAAATGGACAAAAAGCCCTTCTAATAAGAGATTAATTTAGTACTAAGGATGAATTTTGTTAAGAAAACATGAAGGTATGGGTGAAATTGCCAAGAATTCAAAGATTAGGGATCAATTGCGTAAAAGTATCTAAAGGTAGGGACCTTTTGTGCCAATTACTCATATAAATTCCCTTCTAGAAATTTAGGAACTTGGATTATTTCCTAATAAAATTGTTGTAATCTGTGAGTTGCACTAATTACTTACTAGTGCTTAGTTAATTGTACTGACAATAACTCGATTTTTATCTATATAAGGGCGCTATTATAGTATACGTTTTGATCTTTCCTTTAGAAAAATATATATATAGTATACAATTTGATCTTGTGTCCACCGAATGGGAAAAAATTATATAGTTAACAACATACATGCAGGATTTAAGACCCTTAACAAATTGTGAGCTTTGAACTCACATATAAATTTTTGACTGGTCTCCAAATTTTGGAATATCATACTCCAAAAGTGCCAGAAAAATTTCCGAATTTATGACTACATCTCATTAAGACTACGATATTGGCGGCTTGGCCCACTTGAGAGAGAGCAAAATATGCATCTTTTATAAATAAGAGGGCGATTTTGTGTTAATTAGTTAAAAATAACGAACCAGCACCTCTGATAAATAAAAAATTAATATCATAGTCTGGATGTCTAATTCGGCCACTTTGCTTTATAGTTGTTAAATATCGTATAATAATTACATATCTACTGTATTTATTTAATTATTAATAATATTGCCATTCAGGAGTGCCTGAGCACACTTTTGAATAGATAAATAATTTCATTCTTTTACTAATCAGGTTCATGGACAAGGATTTGATTTACTGAAAACAACGAATTCCAGATAGCACTGGGGTTGGCAAAACCAGGCTGTTTATGGCCAGCCACCAACTTGGAACACAAGAAAATTCATCTAAACTTGTAATAATAATAACAATAATAAATAAATAAATACAACTATTTGTTGTATTATGTCTACCAGTACATACATGCCTTGTTCTCTAAAACTTATTTTTCTACTACAAAAGAACTCATCAATCCAAACTCGCACTAACTACATATTCTCACTTTTTCACAATTTCCTATAATCTTTCTCTATTTTTTCACTACACATTTCAAACAACAATCTCTTTTTTCCTAAAAAAGCTAAAATTTTAGCCACATAGGCAATCACATGAACATTTTGTAGTGCAATCCACGTACTAAACAAAACTTTACCACTCATTTCATCTTTTACTTTTCTTTTAAAACAAAAACAAACACTAATAGGAATGAACAACCTATCATTGTTTAGCATTAGTAAATTAGTATGCCTTGAGAAATATCTTCAATTTTAGAAAAGGTTCTTTAGATACTTCATCCAAAAATAGAAAAAAAAAAAAAAGGGAAAACGAAATACGTTTATTTGTAATTAAAATTAAAAAAGAAAAAGGAAAGAAGAAGTAAGAATCCCAGACAGAGCATATTATGAAACAATAAAAGCGAGGATCAGACCCTCACAGGTATAATGATGATCGCTGGCTTATTTCTTTAACAATCAGCACAATTGCACAATTGCAGATTTAAGCTAAGTTAATTAGAAAGCTCATTTCTTCACTTGATATGCTGTGGTTGCAATTTATTCTTCTAAAATGTGCAAAACCCAATAAGTCAACTGTCTCAACACCAATATTTGCCTCAAAATCTTCCATATATTCGTTAACACTTGAAACCACATGATAACATGCAAGATTCATGTAATGCAGCAGCAGAATCATTTTACAGAAAAACCTAGCATATCTCTGATGGACTTTGCTGATATCTACATTTGCATATGCTATACACAAGTTCGAAGTAAAAGGATCAATACAGCTAAAACCTCCAGTATTTTTTTTTTTTTAAATAAAATCAGGCTAAACCCACCAGGTTTAAATGTACTTTAGGCGTTTCTTCCTGTCTGGAGTAGAGTGCACTTGAGTTTTCACCCCATATGTCTTCAGCTGATAATTCTCAATGGCCTCAGAAACTGTTTCCACCTATGTGAGAACACATGAACAAATCCATGAAAGACAAACAAATTTAACCATCAAAAGTTTATCACATACAGTTTTGAACAGACCAGGTGGGGCTTCTTGGCGTACACGCGAACTATCATATCTTGGCAGCAGGTAGGCAGCAAGTGACTGATCTGATCTTCTTGAATGGTAATCTTATCATTGCTTTCGTAATCCTGAGAAAGACAAATACTTACAGAACTTCAAGTAAACAGACAGACTATTCTTGTGAATAAGTTATTAATTAGTGGCATTCACGAGGCTTTACAGAGGTTTCTAGGAGTTATTAGTATTTTAGTTACTGGTGAAATTGGTCACTTCAAATCCGTTGACTTAGTGCATTCCAAAAGAAGAGCTAAAACGAAATCCAAATATTTCAAGCTCAGAAGGGGCAATACATACCCTGAAAAACTTGATGCTGACGAAGAGGGAAAGCATGTGAACCCAGAAGAGATAAATATAAAATTTAGACTGGCCGCATAGAAATGTCAGTTGTGAAAATCCATTGAAATCTTTCGCCTAGTTTCGATGAGGTACCTTTCAAGTGGATTCCTCTTTCCATGGGTCAGATCAATTTTGACATTGCTCACTGCAATGTCATCCTCTTGCAGTGGAGGGCGACTAGAATTCTGCATTTTAATTCATTGTCAGATTTTATATCAATCATCCACACCGGCTATAACTGAATGGGTTTGATCAGACCTGTGAGCACATTATATCTTGAGGAGTTACATTTTTGAAGTAGTCCAGATTGTCCTTGGGAACAGCGAACTCATTACAAAACTGTAAGGGCACTATAAGGAATGAGAAAAGGGGCCCTGTTGGAGTCAAAAATTACATAGCAAAACTGATGCACCCAAAACATATAAGAGTAAATATCATAACAGAGAGCTTTTCTTCGTATACATTGTGTTGAAAATACCTGGTAAAGATCCCTTCTCCTGATGCGACGAATCAGGTCTCTGGATTCCTTAAGTTCTTGCTCCGAAGAAGATTCAATTGTTTTCAGTATTGTATCATCTAACTACAGATTGAAATAAATGGAAAGCATGAGGGTCTGAAATGCCAAAAAGATTATAAGTTTTATCAAATCATTTATAAACTCAAGTAACCTTCCAGTACTGAGCTGGATCATCAATGTAAGATGCAATTTGAAGACAGTCGTTTGCTTTTGTCATGGCGTCAACGAACATGAGTTCAACAGCCTGAAAACACTACCTCTTAGATTGTGTATTCTGAGTTTGCATGAATTTTGAAGCAATACAGAAAAATACAGTTAAAGTACCTTCACTTTTGCATGCATATAAACTGTCCGGTGCATATCTGCCCGAGCAGCAAATAGTTTGTAGACTGTAAGATCTGAACATGCAGAGATACATAAAGGTGAATAACCCTTCACACTCATTTTGGCAACAGAATTGCCCATTGAAGAAGAGGGTAAAGGTACTAACATTCCTTAGCACGGTAACATATCTCATCCTCTATAACTCGCATAGTCTCTAATACCCTGAAATTTTTAGCAGTAGCATTAGGCTCTTTTTAACAGGAAGGCATCGCAATGGGGTTTCACATAAAATTTTATGATTTTGTAATGATACAAATTGATAATATTTAAGTACTAATTCAACCTCTGAAACTGAAAATTGCAGCCAAGACCACAAGCCCTGGAGTCGCGGACAATGTAGTCGAATCTGCATGCAAACAAAATGTGTTTTTTACTGAAGTAACTATCAAATTTGCAATATGCTACTGATGTAACAACCACGGTAATAAAGAAGCTTGATATAGAATGCAAATGAAGTGAAATAAGCTAATAGCATACTTGTCTGCGTCAATTCCATTGCGTCCATTAGCAACAATGTCATACAGGAAAGGCTTCTCACTGGAGCTCTACAGAGGAAACGTTAAAAATCAGACTAAAATAATTTTCAGCTATGCAGTATCATACCATCATTCTAACCACATTACTTACCTTAGATGCGGCATTCTCAGAAGCAATTATCATTTCCTAAGGACAAGAGAGGCGTCAAATTATAAGGACAAGCAAATTTCTACATTATGAACTGATCTAATTTGTTAATATCCATCATGTTCAGCAAACCATTATATAAAGGTCATCAAGAGACTAAACTCCTGTAATTTGCTACTTGTATTTCAAAATAGAAATTGGCCAAATCATTTTTATCTACTTATGACACCAAGAAGTACTACAGAGTTTTCCACCATTTACTTCCAGTCATTCTATGAAAATACAAATGAGAAATGACATTGCTTCCCTAATTGACAAACACCTCAGGCCCTAAACAAAATAACTGAAAATAACATCTTAGATGAATTTGTTTCTCCCATTGAAATATTAGCTTGAAAGTGAATTTAATTCATGAGAGATGCACCTCTTGAAAGAATACTAGAATTGTAACATAATAATATAGGATATCATTCAATCAAACCTGCACTTTCCTAACACTTTCAGCACCAATGTCTATATTGTGTTCCTCAACAATATACTCTATCATCTTCAAAGACATTTCTTCATGAGACCTGAAAATTTTCAGTGTGTATATTGCTTAATTAATACAGTAAATTAGAAATGCCCATTCAAGTAATTCATTGACTATAAATTTCTGAAGATGTACTAGTGGAGACAATTGGCTTTCAATGAAAATGGAAGTTCATAAAAGGGAAATTTCACATTTTAAAGATTGACTAGAAAATACACACTTGACCGAGTTTATTATGTTTCTCCTAATACGTAATAACTGATCAATCATGAAAAACTTTCACATATTGCCCTGTTTTCTTAATGCTACTAACTAGAAAACCAACTTTACATCATATGAATCAAGCCTGAGGCAAGCACAATCTGCTGAAGGGGGAAAAAACCACAGAAAATTGTTTAGAAAGTAGAAATATTTTGTTTTCTTCACTTTTATCCTAAATAACACCGAAATGATATTTAAGAATTCCCAACCCATGTGTGATCTGAGAGCATTAATTCCAACCGACAGCAAACAAAAGTTACCACTTCTGATCCAAAAGAAGATTAGGAATTTGAAGGAGACACAAAAACTCACATGAAAAGCCTGCACAATGAACATATGGCACGTATGGAGCAAGATATCAAATGATGGTTCCTAAAATAGTGAACTTTCATTCTAGGACAATATACCTAAATTTTTTATAAACTGCTAAATATATTCTTTGTACAAGCAGAAGTAACCGAAAACAACTAAATGAATTTTGATATTTTAGATGGAAATGTTGAATCACGTTAAAAAAATATAATTGCATGCTAATGGAGGGGAGAGAAAACCTAGAACACTGAAGTATAGATAGTCACCATTTCAAGCCATCGAGAACCCGTGGAAGAAACTCGTGCTCAAACATGTGGCTGTATGGCCCATGACCCACATCATGTAGTAGACCTATACATATGTAGGAAGAGAGAGTTAAGTTATGAGTGTAAATGATATAGGGACATATTAAGTGCATTAAACAACATGTATTACAATCTACACAGGAAAGAAAGAATACCAGCAAGCTTTACTCTTTGTATGTCACAGCGTTCAATACCAAGCTCTAATCCCTGCAAAGACGGCATGCATCACAGCTCTTACTATGTCCACAAAGAGGGCAATCAGACCATGAGGACGTACTTGACAGGTTTTCAGTCTGTTTATAGCTTCACTAGGCAGCCAATAGACACCAATTGAATGCTCAAACCGAGAATGTACTGCCCCGGGATAAACCATGTATGTTAAACCTGAACATACAAATTAACGCAGAAAATCAGAAACTCGAGTCTGCTCTTGATAAGCATCCATTTTCTTTGTTTTTTTCTACCATGTAGCAATATTTTAAGCCAAATTCCGAATGCTTAACAGGTTGGGTACGTAAATCCCTTTCTGTAACTTCTTTGTTTCCTCTGCCACATCAAATCAAGTTAATTTTGGCAAGTCTATGAAAAACTACCAGGATTGTTTCACTAATATATTGACAATTGGTGACATTTGGGCCTGTATTCTTATTTCCAAATTTATCTACTCTTGTTTGGCTACGCATGCATCTTACACTCTCATGTTAGCTATTATTTCCAACTTCAATTGCCTATTGTGTCATCAAACAATTATTGCTACTTAGCCTAGATTTGTATTGAAAACAAATTAATATACTCCCCCCCCCCCCCACTTACCAAGCTGCTTCAGGTCACGAAGTCTGCATACATAAGGGAGCATATCAGACAATTCTTCACTTTAAAAAAAAAATGCAAGGATGAAAGTGTAATATGCACTTCACTTCTGGACAAGTAAAAACTTGCCTCTGAAACTGTTCAGTATCAATAAACTTCAATGACAGCTGAGATGCAAATGGAAAAGACAAAAGTCAGTTAACATAAAACTTGATTCCACAAATAAAGTCATGAAGACCACATAGCTTTCCCTATTTTTATATCATATAGCAAGTTGAGAAATTGAAATGTATTTCACGATTAAAAAACAACATTTTTCATAAAGAAATATTTTTCTGCAAAAATAATAATTTTTCAAGAAAAGGAAAGAGAGTCAGAACACACTAATTGGATTAGTACTTGAGAAGAGAACTATTTAACATGTTTCCCTTTCTTTTTTTTTTTTTTCACGATTCTCATTGATCACTAATGGCAAATTAAAGCAATGACAAATGAGAAACTGAAATATACATAATTCCATAACTCATGCAATTCTTTTCATCTTTATCCAATATAACAAACAGGTTAAAATTAATTCTGGTGATATCTACATGCAGGCAGCCAGCACAGGTTAGTGTAAGCAAAATAGATGTCGATATCACAAAACTAGTCATCGATCATAATGTAAAGAAGATAACTGTAAACAATAACTCCACATATATACAGATACAAAAGCTCTCAACTCGGAAACCTGAATTACAACAAAAGCTAATTTCACAGTAGTAAATAATGTCACAATGTTTAGAAAAATGATTAGACTATAAGTAGTTCGAAATGCTTAATTAAAACTGCAACCAATGTGCATATCACGAGTTCAATATGAGTTGCACGTGGCATTAAATAAACCTGAAGAATTGCAATTCCATATATTACAATCAGAAAGGAAAACGTCTCAGATAAATTTTATTAGTCTCTGCCATAAAGCTCCAGTAACGTACCAGGGAAAAAAATAATAAATTAGAAATTCTGTATAATATTTATCATGCTAGTACCAGAAAAAAGTAATAACAATAGTAATAATAAGATGGAAATTCTATATAATGTTTATCAGGCTACAAATACCAGAAATTCACGGTGATATTTCGTTTACATAAGTTGAACCGACCTATTTCATCAGATGAAAATAAACACCATTATCTAAAAAACCATTTCCAACTTCTTCCATTCCGATTATGATTTTGATTTAAAAAAAAAAAAAGAAAAGAAAAAGGAAAAGAAAAGAAAAGCTAAAAAAACACCTAAAAATAGCCGGTTAGATATGAAAATGACAATGCGAAGGGGAAACGTTTAGATATTCAAATAACGCAAATATCTCTGCTTCTAAAGCTCCGGTGAAGTACTAAAACAAACCACCCCACTTGTCACTTGCTATGCAACAATTTCTCACGAAATCAAGGCAATATTACAGTTAAATTAACCAAAAACGACTAAATATTTATCAGATGAGCTTCAAAAAGAGGGGTGAAAATCAAAAAGCTAAAAACACAGAGAATGAAAAATTTAAACACGAAAGTGAAAATAGTAAGGAAAAATGTAATACAGGATCGAGATAAATGTTTCCGTGAACATTGTCGTGGATGTGTTTCGAGAATCTTCGGTCGTCGTTCGATGACAACGCGAAGCTGGACTTCATGGAATCCTCGTCGCAGCAACTCGCCATGCTTTTCTTTCTAATTCAACTGCAAAGAACAATACACGTCTGGAGAGTACACAGAGAGAGAGAGAGAGAGAGAGAGAGAGAGAGAGAGAGAGAGACTGTGGCCTTAAAAATTAAAAGTCGAGAAATAATCAGAGAAGGCGGCATACACACTGAGGAACACGGCAATAGTGGCTTAATGTGGAGGGGTGGTGAAGGGTAAATTGATGCCGCCAAACGGTCAGTTATATACTCGCGCGTCCAGCGGGTGTTCTCACGTCCGTTTGTACATTTGTTTATTTACATATAAATAAATAAATAAACTTGTAATAAATAAATAAATAGAAGTATCCTTATTGGATTGGGTAAATTTCACAAAAGGTCCCTAACCTTTGTAAAATATAGCAATTTTGTCTCTAACCTTTTTATCAATCATTGGAGTCTATAACCTATTAAAAATTCTCACAAAAGGTCCCTATAGATAGAATCCATCTATTTTGACCATTGAAATGGAAGATAATGACTATTTTACCCTTCATATTAAATTAAATTTAGAATAAAAAATAATAAGTCTCTTCTAAATAAAAATATTAATAAAAAATATCACTTCACCGCTCAAGGTTGGTGGCACCTAACTCATAATTTAATTTTCATGTATGATGAATGATAGATCACATGAAGAATTATATACACACACGTGGGCATATTTTATCATATTCTTATTCACAGTCAAATTAAACTCTATAATAAAAAAATTATTTGAATTTTGGCAAATCATAGTAAAGAAGTGGATGATGAATGGGCAAACGTGATCAAAGATGTCAAGGAATTAAGAGGGAGAAAATGGGTCTCTCACTGTCGATAAATTCCTTATAATAGCAAATATTTATTATTTTTTCTTTTATTTAAAAAAAACCAATTTATTGTTTTTATTTCTTATTTAATTGTGGGGTAAGAAGGTCATTTTTTCCCTTTAGCAGTCAAAATGGATGGACTCCATTCATAGGGAGCTTTTGTGAGAATATTTGAAAGGTAAGGACTCCAAATATTGAAAAAAAAGGTTATGGATGAAATTGCTACATTTTATAAAGGTTAGAGACCTTTTGTGAAATTTACTCTAGTGTATTAGAGGGAGTAAGTAAACTAGTATATCGCTTTAACTGTGGAACTAAAGGCAAAGAAGAGCTATGCCAGGAGATTAATTAATTTTTGGGTTATTTTCACTATAAGTCCCTAACTTTTCAATTTTGTATAAATTTTATCCTATTTTTTTGGGTCTACAAAGTCTCCATCTTTTCATTTAGTATCGCATTACGTACGTCTTACATTTTGTCCCCAATCTTTCAATTTTCACTATTAACCCCTATCAAAATGACTATTATACCCTTGATACTTTATTTCCACTATAGGTCCCTAACCTTTCAATTTCTATATAATTTTGTCCTCATTATTTATTATTTATCATGTTATATCCTCATTAATACTTTTCATACTAACATTTTAATTCTTACTATTAATATCTATTAAAATTTTCATTATGTCATTAATTATTTAAATAAAAAATAACAAACAATATAAAATAAGAAGTTCACACACTTAACATATTCAAACACAACTCAATGACAATAATTAGAAATAATGATAACAGAAAAACTCGATCTATAACGGTCTCGATAGATAACAAATATGTGTCGAAGAAAGTTGCCGCTCTAAGTATAAAGGTGGTGAATCGGATCTGCTTTCTTAATTATCACAAATCACGTGATGAATACTGATTGGGTAAATCTGCCCATAATTGATTTTTGATTTATAAAAAAAAAATCTAATACTTTAATTCTAATTTAATTTCGTCTCTCTTTTTTATTTTCACCTTAATTCACCCCCTATTTGTTATCTGTCTCAATCTAATATGATCCAGTAATCGTGAATTCATAAAAATTAGAATTAGTGCATTAGGATTCGACTTCATTTCTGTAAATTGAAAATAAATTTTTTTAAGATCGGAAGTGATCTATATCCATTACATGATATGTGATCATAATTTGTTGTATTGACTCTCGGATTGAAAACTTTTTTTTACGCGGATTAGGAATTTATCAAGTTTAGTGTAGATCGAGTTTTTTTTGTTATCACTATAGGCTAGGATATGTGGAGTTTTTATTTTATATTGTTCTTTATTTTTTATTTTTATTTACATAATTAAAGATTTAATGGTAATTTTAATTAGAATTAATATTAATAATTGAAATGTTGATGACAGAAATGTTATATCCCCAATAACACTTACCATACTCATATTTTAGTTCTTACTTTTAATATCTGCTAAAATTTTCATTATATTATTAATTATTTAAATAAAACATTATGAACAATATAAAATAAAAAATCTACACACTCTAACCAGCTCTAGTACAACTAAATGAAATTTTAATAGATATTAAAAGTAAGAATTAAAATATTAGTATGAAAAGTATTAATAGAGATATAATATGACAAAAATAAAAGGTTGAACTTCTATCGCTTAAAAAATAATAGACAAAATTATATAAAAATTAAAATGTTGAAGACCTATAGTAGAAATAAAGAATTAACTGTATAATAGTCATTTAATAGTGAAAATTGAACGGTTGAGGACTTAATATAATGTTGGGTACGTAATACGATAATAAATGAAATTTTAGAGACCTAGAGCTTGTTTGATACTCTTTATTTGTCAAATTGTGGAAACTTTATAATAAGGATAGATGTAAAATCTGTATGGAGAATGTAAAATGGTTTAAAATGTGTGTTTGTAATTAAATAGATATCAAATCAAATGTCAAATAAATGATAGGTAAAATTATAAATTGACAAAATAAAGAGCATCAAACAAGCTCTTAGTAGGCCCAAGAAAAATAAGGACAAAATTGATACCAAATTGAAAAGTTGGGACCTAGAGTGAAAATAACCCTTAACTTTTAGAGAGGAAAAAAGTAATTGAAGGAGGAAGGCAGGCAGAAAAGGAGATACTTTCTTGGGCAAATAGATGAGAAAATCTTACTTACGGTTGTTGATAAATAAACTTAATTTTACGATCATGCATTACTATGGTTAGTTGTTTTTTAAAAAGCGTATAAAATGTATGCGTTACTCCCTTTTTTTGTAAGGAGTGTCACTATGTTTCTTTTTTTTTTATATATACTTGAGACCTTTTGAAAAGTATAATATGTTAAAAAACTTAAAATCGCACTTTGAGCCTAGACGCGTTTAGATAAGATGAATGCATGATAAAACATACTTAAACTAGTCTAGATATATATATTAAAACGGGTCTTTTAGAACAATGACAAAAGATCAAACCTCACGAAAGTATGTCATTAGGAGGATGTTTTTACACTAAAACAAGCCACTTGATCAACACAATGGTGTTTTTATCTAAAGGGAATGCAATAGATATTGTTATTTGAGTAAGAAAAATATACTATGAAATAAATTGTACAAAAATGGACTATTGCTAAGTATTACCCCTCCAAAAAATATATGAGAACAGAACAAAGACCCTGCAATTAGAATATGCTTTGCGCCCCATTTGCCGACAACACCGTAGAGAAGAGAATTGCAATTTTTATATAAATTGGAGAGAATTTAGTTAATAATATTCTCCTACTCGTATCAAAATAAATAAATGTATAAATTAGGCAGGGGTGTAGTTTGGTTTGGTCGTGGTTTTAAGATAACCAAACTAAACAAAAAACCGATGGTTTTTTGATAAAATAACCATTTGGTTATTTTGTTTGGTTATGGTTATATAGAATATTGTAAAATATTGTTCAACGAGGTTATTGGCTAAAGATAAAAGTAGAAAAGTATGTACCTTGTAGGAACAGTAATTATACTCTAGAGTTTAAGTTACAAAATTTTAATAGAAATTTAGATTTTTTTCATAAGTTTACTCTCTTAACTTTAGGTGTTTAAATCAAGAATTAAGTCAATAAATTTGAAATCAAATTATTTAGCTTGGTTATGGTTTGGATATTGGTTTTGGAACGAAAACCATGACCAAATGGTTATTCGTTTTAATAATCATAACCATTTGAAAACTTAGAAAAACCTAACCAAACCTGACCAAACCGCTCGGTTTTGGTTTAGTTCGGTTGGTTATGGTTATTATGCCCAGCCTTAGTATCAATAATAAATAACATTCTCCTACGTATAAGGGATATGTCCTCCTCACAATCGATATACATTTTGCTAGCAAGAGGAGTAAGAGGCACCAGCTTTGAGAGGTGGGTACACATCTATCACAAATAGGAAAAGAGTTAGCTTCTCATTCATATCTTAATTTATTTATAAAAAAAAAAAAAGGGGAGAGGAGTAAAGCATCCATGTTTCAATAAAATATCGACTAAGTGAGCAATAACTTCAACCTATATAAATTATTGAAAATTGCTCAAATTAAACCATCTCCATCAATAAAATTGTTGAATCAATACATCAGTGACTTAAGTAGCTTGGACAGGCGAGTGCAGTCTTAGTTGGGCTATAGAGGAAGGTATTTTCATCAATTGGACCCTTTGCTCTTTGGTGGTAGATGCTAGATGAATGCATTTTGGTGCACAAGATTATAAATCTTATGTCAAAACACCACCTCCCGATGCGGCAGTCCATAAGTAGGAAAGTTATTGTGTAACCTGTTGTCCTGCTTGTCTTGGCTTCAACAAGTACTTTCCCTGTGTTTGGAGAGAGCACCTCCTGATTTTCTCGAACGACGTATCTTGAATGATTTGTAATGAGACTGAGGAAATTACCATAGATCATCAAAGGGGAAAAAATTACAAAATACACCGCGTAATTATCTCCTCTCTCAACTATATACCAATTCAAGTTACAATCTGAACTATAACAGTGAAAGTCCAAATCACAAATTGCGACGTGTGCAAAATAGGTCACAACTTGGATAACATGGCACACAATATAGATAGAGCAGATTCATAGACTGATGCACAAATTAGGCGCATTCAAGCAACAAATGACTGAATGAGGGGCCTCAAGCATGTTATCCAAGTCTAGGGACGCCCCTTGATATATTGTATTTTAGCAAGTGACAGAGTTGCCGGAAATTCAACAAACTCATTTTGATCTACTAAAATTACATATGATAAGCTGTATAGAGAAAAGGTACAAAACCGAAGTTCAATCCAGGATACTTTAACAAGATCTAACAGGATACAAACAAAAATCCTGGTACAGTCTGTTCTGATAAGCATTTTCTAAAGACGTTATCATCAAAGTCCCTTCTTTTCACTAGGTGCAGTCCTGAAAGTTCTACTCCTAATTTGGAGTCATAAAAGCTCTGCTCTCAATATGATGATCAACTTGTCCATTACAATGTAATCACCATCTCCAAACGCTTAGTCCCTGCAAACAATTGATAATATTAGGCATCACAAAGGTTTCAACCGTTTTGACTGAATTGCGAATAGGAAACACGTGAAGAGAATGATCTGACTGTGCACCAACCCCGGGGAGGAGGGGGGGGTAGAAAAAAGATATGGGCGTGAAGTTACTTCTTAAACTTTGTCTCTGAACGTCAATTAAAAAAACTTAATTTTGTTGAAAGAAGCCCTTACCCTAAGTTAAAATTAAGTTATATATTTACAACTAAAAATCACATTTTAGGCAGAATTTCAAGTTTAGCCAAAAAAGATTCTATTAGACAACTCCCAACATAAGATCATTACATGAATATACTTAGGCTAAAACCGAAGAATAAACAAAGAGGAACTTTCAGGTGAAGGTGACCAAGCCAGAGTAAGACCATACCATACCAATAACAGGTACTCAAACAATCAGAATGCTCAGTGTTGTTAGACCAACCATGTTTACTGATTAATGCCTACTGTTGAAAATATGTTACCCAATTAATAAAGAAAAACCCACAGATCCAAAATAGCAGACTAGAAGTCATTTCTTCAAGAGGGAAAAATCCAAGAACAATGAAAATAAATCCCCTCTCCAAAATCAATTAAAATATCTCTCTGCGGAAAAGTGTAACCAAAAGCTCAGCTATACTGCGTTCTTATTCAAAGTTCCAACACGTTTCATGACAAACCCAATTCGTAAAGCATTTTAAGTGCATAGTTTTCCCTTTTCTATACGGTAAGGTACACCAGATGACAACTATCAAATTTCTATATTGCTAAGTATTAAATCAGAATAAAAATACCAATATTTATAAAATGTGTGTGCAACCCAATTGCGGACGGTGAACCTCTAATTACCTTGACATTATCCTAAGATGTTCAACTGCAATTTTGCTTTCCATATATGCTATGCAGTCCATTGCTTGCGGACGAAGAAACAATTTTTTAACAATTGGAAAAAGAAATCACGTGAGCTCAATAAATACATAGAAGATTCGCGTATGCTTAACATTGGAAGAGCTGTCAAAGACAAGCTAAAAATAGCATGGCATTTTCTTTAGTTTTCTCGTATCTAAGAAAATAAAAAGCACTAACAAGCAGGACCTCCCGAGCATTGGATATTTAATTTTTATACTCCCTGACTCTGGTATTTAAGACAATCAATAACAGCATTGCTAAACTTCACATAACAGGATTCGAGGGGCACTCATTATCTCACAAACCTGCGTATTCCTAGGTCAGACTTTTTATATGTTTCATTAGGTAACAAAGCATCACTTCTATAAATATTTCCATACATTATAAGATAGCCAAAAATCATATAAAAATAGCATGACAAATGCCAGAATCATATAAAGATTATTACTCTAGCCAATGACTGAAATACTTACCAGTACTTAATCAAGCCATCCCATCCACATGTAGCAACTTTACTCTGTTCCAATGGATGCCATTCACAACCAATACAAACTCCCTCGTGGCACTTGAGAGTCCTAAATACCTTGCAGCTCTTCCAATCCCAAAACCAACACCTGCCTTCACCATCTCCGGACATAACAAATCGTCCATCGGGCGAAAAATTAACCTGACAAGCATATCCCGCCACAATGTGCCCCGCAAATCTCTTCTTTTTATTCAGCTGAAATCTCTCTCTAGTGCTGTATATAAGTATCTGATTATCCAAACTCTGACATGCAAGCCAGTTTGTATTCGGGTGCAAAGAAATAGATGGCATTGAATGCATATGAGGCTCACTAATGTACTTAATCACAACTGGAATCCCAAACTCCCATACTCTTAATGACTTATCATCGCTTGAAGTCACAAACCTCCTATTATTATCCACAAAAGTGATTGTATTCACTGCCCCTAAGTGCTGATCATACTCCTGTGTGATCTGGCCAGAGTTCATATCCCACTGTACAATTTTCTTATCACTCATTCCAGCTAACAACACATTCTGCTTATCCTCATCTGGATTGAGTCTCACCACATAAGGAATTTTCCCAGTTGAAAAAGTAGATATCACTTGTCCAGTCTCTGTATCCCAATACTTAATATTCTTATCATAACTTGCTGTTAAAAACTTAGCTCCATCATTAGAAAACCAAATATCTCTCACTGCCTTTGAGTGCCCCATGTAAGTCCTCATACATTTTCCTGAGTTAAACACATCCCAAATCTTCACCTTCGTATCCATGCCTGCCGACAATATCAAGTGACCATGCTTTGGGAAGAATCTAATGGCTGAAACCCCCTTGGTGTGCCCACTCCATGTATGCACCAATCTCTTAGGTATATAACAATGATCATTGGTCGCTTTTGCATCCTTTGAAGGCACAATCCACGACCTACCCTGATAATCCCTCTCCTCTTTCCCATGAAAAGTACTCTTGTCAGTGTGTGCTTCACCTTTCTCTTTATCTCCCCCTTCCTTCTCACCCTTCTTCTTTGCGTGCTCCTCTGCATACTTCTTCTGCTCCTCTGTGAGCTCCCCTTGCACCCACTCTTTCTTACCCGCCCATGGACTCTTCCTATTCTTCAACAACCACACGTCAGTGGCAGGATTATCCTTCTCAGCTAAATCCACCTGATCACTGCCCTCATTCTCCGTATCCTCCAACATCTCCTTCTTTTTCTCCAGCTTCCGCTTCTTCTGCTCATGTTGCGGTATATTATACACAGAAACACCATTATGTTGCTCCAAAGCTTCAACATCCCCTACATAATTATTCTCCGTAGGGTCTGCTGCATACCCAAATTTATAAAAAGTATTATACTGTTCATCAAAGACAAACGGCTCAATAGCAGCATTCTCAACAAATCCAAGCTTATGATTCCTGAGGCCCTGCGCAAGCCCGTCCTTGGCATAGGGATGTGACGGACCAACGATGGGGGCCCAAAGTTGGTCATACGTGGGGTTGAATGAAACAACATGCTGAGTCGGATTTAGGGGTTTTTGAGCCTCGGATTGTACCTTGCCGGCGACAGTAAGAGACAGCATAGTGTCGTCAACATTCGGGGCGGCAGATTTGGAAGGGAGAGAGATCTGAACTGGAGAGGAATCCGGTGAATGGTCCTGGTTTGCCTCATTCACATCGCCTTCTTCTCCCATATCGTCATCCTTGTACGATTGAAGCAAATCCATTATTAGGGTTTAGCTGGATCGAATAGGGAAAATTGGAGAAATTAACTGGTTAGTTTACCGGGTAGGGCTTTGTCGGCAAACAATAAATCTTCGTAAGCTGCAACAACAGTGGAAGAAAGAATGGCCAGCTAGTTATACAGAGTTCTGGAGAATTTGTAATTGAAGAGGGTTTTGAACGGGAAGCATTTCCTGCGTCTTTCATGGAATTAGGGAAATCACATGGAATTAGGGAACAAAGGATTACCGGATTTGGATTTTTTCTTTTTATTTTTCTTTTTTTAATTTTTTAAGGGGGAGGGTAAATTTCATATATGGTTCCCAACATTCACTCTTTCTATTACTTAACTTCTTAACCTTTCATAAATTCACTTATGAGATCTCTTATGATATTTTTACCATTAGTTTTTACATTAAAAAAATATAAAGTATTAAAAATAATAAAAAATAAAATGGAAAATAAATTTTTTCTCACCTACCGAACTAGCTACTCATTTTATCTCCAACTAGACTAGAAATTACAAGTACCTGCAGCATTTTTCCTTCTTCTTTTCTTTTTTTTTTCTTTTTCTTGCTACTTCTGACGATGGTAGGAAAAGCAAGTAGGAAAGTATGAAATTTGTCATTTACGTCTGACCTAGGGGTGGAGTGTTGAGTGGGTAATTTGATGGATAAGTTGGAAAGAAGTTGTTGACAGAAATTCTAACCTGTGAGCTCGGCAGGTTTTTAGTACCGAACTGAAAAGCCCTGAGCTCCACAACATGAGCGCAAATCAAAAGTTCGAGTCACAAACGTGGATTGGCATAGAGGACACGTGGATGCTACATGCCAACTGGGACAGACATCTGGGGAACATGCCCCGAAATGCTCTATTTAGAAAAATTTCTATAAATACCCCCTCCAAGATAGTGGAGGGGGATATTTTTTGGCTGGGAAAATTTTATAGAATAAAGAGTTTCTTCGGAGGTTTTAATTCTGTGATGTGAATCTTTGAGCCCGAAAGAAGCAAAAAGATTGTTGATAAAAGGAAAAAACCCATTGTTGGCGTTAAATTAATTCCAGCTTAATTTACTGTCAAAAATTTGACTCTAGAAGAAGGACCGGTTAGCAACCAAGCTCCTACAAATGAGTAAAAATCAGTCTATTGCGGGCAAATCACGTTCACGAATGTTAAGAGACGAAGAACCAATTCCACCTAGGATTCTAGTTTTAGACATCTAATCAATTTTGGATATTGATTCTTCGCCCTTCTCTTTGTCTAATAAAAAGTATGATTAGATTTTGGATCGAATGCCGAAGTTGATATAAAGTGTAATATCGACTTTAGAATAAGTGTTGTATCTTGAGAGACATACGTCTGTAATTCTGTATGCACTTTTAGTTAACGGGGGTGAAAGCTGTCTTAAGGAGATTTGCTTCGGTATATCTCACTTTATCTCTCATTTCTGCATCCTGATTTTGGTTTCTTTTGATTTCATAAGTGCTATTTTGATCGCATATGCACGTGATGTCTAAGTACGTTATCTAAGAATATAATTTACACGTTATTCATGAATTTTCTCCAACAAGTAGTAATTACCATCAAAATAATCTCCCATCATACGTCTAACTCGATTATCCTACCAGTAGGTTGTTCAATGTTCTCCTACCACTTGTGCGTTTAATTAAATAATTCCACTAAATGTATAGCGTGAGATCAAGACTAGTAATTACTGACCGTAAATAAGTTTTTAACCCTTTATTATAAACCCAAAAAGACTATGTAGTATCTCAATCTGTCAATCTTCACCTTACTCTTTTACATTCCTTTATTTTTCTCCACAATCATCTTCTTCCTTCTATTCTCCTCCTCCTTCCCCGCCTTTCTTAAGATCGAAACCACTATATAGCGGAATACTAGTAATATTTAGTTTTATAAATCTATATTGACTTCATAAAGAAATTAATTAATAGAAACAAATTTGTAAGATAGATAACCATCCAAACTATAATAACAGTGAATTTTCCCCAAAAAAAAATAGTGGCTTTCTCGACAAAAATCATAAACTGGGGGTCTCTCTTATGTCTCTTTTGGTAAATTTCCTGGCCCTCAGAAATGGGAAATCAATAAAAAATGAAAGAGCAAAAGAAAAAATGATTGGCCACAAAAGTAGCTGAAAATCGGGAAAGACGACCCGACGGAAAAGCGGGGAACAAAAATGGCGACGCCACCGTCTTCCACTCTGCAATTCCTCAAATTAAATCCGATATTTTCGCAACACACACGCATAATCCCATTACACAAAACCCACCCACCGCCGCCGGCAAACCACCCTTTCATCCCACGCGCCTCCACAGAAGAAGATTCACCCACTTCATCAGAGACCTCTGCCGACCCGGATGACGAGTTCGAGGACCGACTCTCGCAGGTCCGCCTTCGCTACCGTAGCGGTACCGGGAAGAAAGCCGAGCTGCGCAAGACCCGGAAGGGCAAGAAAACTGGTTCCGGCTCGGGGTCGAGTATATACCTTCCGCCAGTGCCGCTAAAGGAGCCGGTTTCAGAAGGATTGTCTGTGGAATTCGGGTTCAGCCCTTATTCGGAGCGGGTCAATGGCCGAATCGCGATTCTCGGACTTTCCGCTTTACTGTTGGTGGAACTGGCAACGGGAAAAGGGGTTATAAATTACCATTCACCTTCTATTATTCTGGTTCAGTTTTACTTTATGGCTGCAGTTTCTGCATTGTATTTGAAGTATGAAAAAGAAAAAGTTAGCGTATGGCCGGAGAAATGATATTACCCCCCACCGCTCGTTCGAGCTTTCTTAGTTGAAATTTCTCGTTTGAACTTTTTGAACTCTGATACCATTACTTGTAATCTTTACTGAGACTGTAATCTGTATCATTTTGTGGCTCTTCAACTCAGTTGCAGATAATCTTAACTCAAACAGGCTTATTGGAAATCTTTCATATGCTGCTTTATCCTTTAAACAGGGGAAAATGTAAAAGAAAATGCCTCTTTGCTGTTCTGCAAAAAAACTGAAAAATACACGCTTGTCATTAACTCCTACTAAAAATATATATAGGGTCATACATATGTCACCTTATTATATACTAATAGTCTTATTCTCCCGTCATATGTCTGATTGAGTAATTCTGTCAGGCACACACATTATCGGAGATCATTGGATAATTTTCTTGTGAACTGTCCCACAATAAGATACCTCATATGTGAGTTGTCTAATGACTTTCCGTCACGTTTATGTATGACGGGAGATCATATTTACTAAAATTCTTAAGCAATTTGAATCGTTAATTCTATTAATTTTTAATCATGTCAATATACTTTAGTTTAGGGAAATGAGCCGAATTGATCTTTAATAATAGTGAAATTCGTTGAGTGACCTTCGACCCAAAAAACCTTCTTAAAACTTAATTTAAAATAATATAAAATGGGCAATTACAAATATATCAGCACATATACACATGAGATATTAATTTTCACCGTCATTTTCATTTCTTCATCCCATCTCCGTTGCTCCCCCTCTTCTCCTCTCTGTCGGCGGGCACCCCTAGAGAATTACTCTAACCTAAAAATAATCACCAGATTCAAGAAGAACAGGAAGAAGCGAGGCCATGTCGTGAGCGCCCGTCTTGATCGTAACGGAAAGCACTGCAAGAATCTCAGAGGTCGCGGAAATGCCGGAGGTGCGCACCACCATCGTATCCTCTTCGTCAAGTATCATTCTGGGTACTTCGGGAAGGTCGGTATGCGGTATTTCCACAAGCTTCGCAACAAGTTATTCTGTCTCACTGTCAATATTGACAAGCTATGGTCATTACTGGTGAGGGCCAAGCTGATTTCAAAGATCACGGAGAAGAAGACCAAAGAGGCAGGTGGCGCAACCGTGTTTGTGTTTCTAAATTTCAAGATTATTTTCTTGTAACTGGTTCAAATTGATTTTTATCTCTTAAAATATGGCAGCAACAACTAATCTTCTATAGATTTCTATTATTGTTTCCGGGTTTTTGTATTTGTATGAATGATTAATTAAGGCAGTTAAATTAGTTTGCAGTTGGCCGAGCTGATTGGTTTTCGTGTTGCCTCTCAAGAAGTTTAAACAACTGCATATATTGAATTCCAGTGGCATCCATACCAGCTCTTGCACTATATAGTTTGAGGAATTGGATAGATGGTGTCATATATTATTGTTGTGCTTGAATTCCATTTTTGTTCCTACCACATTGTGAGTATTCGATAGCAAGTTTGTCATGTACGAATGGATATTTCAATATTAGTAAATGGCATTAGTCTTCAAGTCCTTTCATGAGGTCTTGTTTTAACCTTTCATTTTACTATGAGTTTAGCAAGTCGTTTTTTACATAATGAAATTTATAATATATTTAAATTTTATAACGGATTCCACACTCTCATTATCCTATGACAGAAATGTGGTTGATTTTTTAATTTATATATATTTCTTGAGTTAATCCAAAACGTAATTTTTATATGTTTTAGAGTTGAAACTGAATACTTTGAGTAAAATGGATTAAATCTTAAAAGATATGGAATATTTGGTTTACAGGTGTGAATTTTTCACATGCACATATGCCTATTCATTTTTCAAGAAGATTCAAGTTTACAGGCTGTATGGATACGAGTTTCGTTCTCATTTATGCATCATGATAGAAATGCTGTTATGCTCATTTAATATTTGAACTTATTTGTTAACACACAAGTTCTTCAAAATAGGGAAATATACAAAACAAAATATGAATTTTAGGAGAAAATCTGTTATTTCTAGCTAACAAGAGGTAACAATACATAGTTCATTCTTTCTATGGTCACGACTGAATAGTCATTATTACAACTGTTGGAGGTGTTGACACTCAAAAATTCTTTTGTAGGTGTTTGCGAACCCTTAGGTTCTTTAAATAGGTGAAATAGACATAATGAAAGAAGAATTTGAGAGAAAATATGTGATTTATAGTGAACACAAGATAACGATATATGTTTCGTTATTCTATACGTGTTACAACTAAACAGTCGTTTTGCTCCAGTGACTATTTTTGGGAAATAGGTTGTAACAATACATTTCTCGATTGAACAGTTGTTTTGCTCTATTGATTACTCTTAATGTTTGCTAATAATTACTTTTTCCAAATAGGTTGTAATGATACATATTTCGTTATTTTGCACATGTCATGACTGAACAGTCATTTTACTCTAGTGACTATTCTTGATATTTTGTATGTGTCAGGACTGAACTATCGTTTTGCTCTATTAACTACTATTAATATTTGCTAACTGTTATTTTTTTCAAATAAATTGTGACCATACATGTTTTATTATTTTTACTGTCATGACTAAACAGCCGTTTTGCTCTGGTGACTATGCATGTCTCGTTATATTGTATGTGACATGACTGAACAATCCTTTTGAACCAGGGAGTGATATTGTTTGCTAAGTCTTTCAAAACTACGTGGCATAATAGATGTCTCGTTATTTTGTATGTGATACAACTGAACAATCGTTTTGCATCAGCTAAGTCTTTCGAAACCCCATAAAACAATACATGTCTCGTTATGTTATATGTGATATGACTGAACAATCGATTTACACTAAGGAGCTGTGTTGTTTGCTAATCTTCCAGTTCTTTGAATATGTGAATTGATAGAACAATTTTAGGAAAAAATATTGTAATTTCTAGCGACTAGGGGCTAACGACACATGGCTCATTTTTTTTTTTAAATGCATTCAATAGTTATTATAATTCTTTTAACACTAGAAGGTATTTGCTAACTCTCACATTGATGAAATATACATAATTAAAGAACGATTTTAAGGAGAAAATCTATAATTTCAAGCGAAAAGTTGAAATGATACATGTTTCGTTATGTTGTATATGTCAGGACTTAACAGTCATTTTGAAATAGGTTAGAAGATACATGTCTCATTATTTCGTATTTGCCAGGACTGAGCAGCCATTTTACTCTATTGACCACTCCTAATCTTTGCCAACATTTAAATCTTTTGGAAAAAGGTCAGAACGATACATGTCTCGTTATTTTGTATTTGTCACGAGTGAGAAGTCATTTTTCTCGATTTACCTCTTTGAATGTTTGCTAAAGTTAGTTTCTGGATAATTGATGCAACGATTCATGTCTCGTTATTTTATACTTATCACGACTGAGCAATTGTTTTGCACTATGGACTGTTTTTAATGTTTGCTAGCAGTTAGTTTTTGGAAAATTAATGCAACAACACATGTCTCGATATTTTATATTTGTCACGACTGAACATTCGCTTTGTTCTATTGATCGCTTCTAATGTTTGCTTACAGTTAGTAGTTTTGGAAAACGATGAAAAAAGACATATCTCGTTATTTTGTATTTGTCACAACTAAGCAGTCGCTTTACTCCATTGACCACTCTTAATGTTTGCTAAGAGTTAGTGTCTTGAAAAATAATGGAACGATACAAGTCTCGTTATTTTGTATTTGTCATGACTGAGCAGTCATTTTACTTGATTGACTGCTCTTAATGTTTGCTAAGAGTTCGTGTCTTGAAAAATGATGGAACTATACAAGTCTCGTTATTTTGTATTTGTCACAGCTAAGTAGTCGTTTTGCTCCATTAATTGTTCCTAATGTTTGTTAAATCTTTTGAAAAAGGTTGAAACAATACATGTCTCGATATATTTTGAAAAAGTTTGAAATGATACATGTCTCCATCAACTGTTCCTAATGTGCCACGACTGAACAATCATTTTGTTGCAAGGAGTAGTATTGTTTGCTAAGTCTTTTGAAATTACATAGAACCAAACTTGTCTTGTTATGTTGTATATGACACGACTGAACAATCGTCTTGTCTTGACTTCATGAAGTTGTATTGTTTGCTAAGTCTTTTGAAATTACATAGAACAAAACCTGTCTCGTTACGTTTTATGTGACATGACTGAATACTCGTTTTGCTTCAAAGAGTTATATTGTTTGTTAAGTCTTTTGAAATTACATGGAACGAAACATGTCTCGTTATGTTGTATATGACACGATTGAAGAATTGCTTTACTCCAGAGAGTTGTATGATTGAATAACGTTTTGCTCCTTCGAGTGTCAATTTTTTGCTAAGTATTTTGAAACTACATGGAACAATATGTCTTGTTATGTTGTATGCGTCACGATGAAGAGTCATTTTGCTCCTTTGAGTGCTTATGTCCGCTAAGTCTTTTGAAACTATGTAGAACGATACTTGTCTCGTTATCTGTCAATGTGTAAACCGGGCTCTTCATCGAACTAAGTATGTTTGACGACACAATTTATAACCAACTCTATTTCTAAGTTAATTTACTTACAATCCGTTCATAAATAGTTGACATACACCTTGTATTGTACTCAACGTAGCAATTAGTATAATGGTATATGTACAACTATGTTTCGTAAAAATTGCAAACGTTTTAGCACAACATGATTGAACTATCGTTCCTTCATACGCAGTATTGTTCCTGGCTATTCGTCTTCCTTTACACAGTTCTATTTGCGGATTACCTTATTTATGCCACCTAGTATGATGAAATAGATGTATGTTAAGTGTGTGTAATCTAGCTGGGGCCTAAAGTATTAGAGATGAACACGTACGTATCGATTCCCATCGTAGAAGTATCTTTTCCCAAACTTATCACTGTTGAGGTAATTCGAATCCATTCATTCTCCTATCTCTCAGCAGAAGGTAATATCTTGCTCAACATGCTGAGTTACATATCATATTTCAAGCATTTTAATACATCACGATTGAACTCTGGAGCAAAAGAACTCACTCATGACAGGTACAACATCACGAAACATGTATTGTAACTGTCTATTTGAAAAAAGTAAATGTTAGCAAACATTAAGAGTAGTCAATGTAGCTAAATGATAATTTGATTGTGACATAAATGAACCAACAAGACAGGTATCTTTCCAATATGTTTCAAAAGACTAACTGTTAGCAAATATTACGAGAGGTGATTGGAGCTAAACAACAATCCAGTCAAGACATATACAACATGACGAGATGTGTATCGTTCCATTTAGCTTCAACAGACTTGGCAAGCATTAGCACTCAAAGAAGGAGAACGACTCTTAAGTCTAACACATGCAACATAACGAGACAAGTATCGTTCCATATAGTTTCAAAGGACTTAGCAAACATAAGCGCTCGAAAGAACAACGCTCTTCAGTCCTAAAACATACAACATAATGAGATATGCATCGTTCCATGTAATTTCAAAAGAATTAGCAAGCATTAGCATCAATGGAGCAAAATGACAATTCAGTCGTGACACACACCATATAACAAGACATGTACTATTCCATCATTTTTCAAAAGACTTGGCAAATATTAGCCCTCCTCAATAGCCTTAGCAAACATTAGCAATCAATTGAGTAAAACGTCTATTTTGTCTTACACATACAACATACTGAGGCATCTACGTTCGTGTAGTTTGAAAAGATTTAGCAAATAATACAACTCTCTAGTGCAAAAAGATTGTTCAGTCGTGTCTCATACAACATAACAGGATAGGTTTCATTCCATGTGATTTCAAAAGACGTGGCAAACAACACAATTCCTTGCAGCAAAACGATTGTGCAGTTGTGTCACATACAACATAAAATATCGTTTGATGTAATTTCAAAAGACTTAGTAGACAATACAACTCCTTGGAGCAAAACGATTGTTCAGTCATGTCACATATAATATAACGAGATAGGTTTCATTCCATATAGTTTCCAAAGATTTAGCAGGCAATACAACTCTCTGGAGCAAAACGATCGTTTATCGTGTCGGATACAACATAACTAAACAAGTTTCGTTCCATGTAATTTCAAAAGATATAGCAAACAATACAACTCCTTACAGCAAAACGATATTTAAGTTGTGTCACATACAACATAAAGTATCATTCGATGTAATTTCAAAAGAATTAGCAAACAATATAATTCCATGGAGTAACAAACTGTTCAGTCGTGTCACATGCAATATAATGTGACATGTATCGTTCGATGCAATTTCAAATGACTTAGCAAACAATACAACTCCTTAGAGCAAAATGATTATTTAATCGTGTCACATACAACATAATGAGACAAGTTTCGTTCCATGTAATTTCAAAAGACAGCAAACAATACAACTCCTTACAGTAAAAAATTGTTCAGTCTGTTACATACAACATAACGAGACATGTATCGTTCGATGTAATTTCAAGAGACTTAGCAAACAATACAACTCCCTAGAGCAAAATGATAGTTCAATCATGTCACATATCGAGACATATTTCTTTCCATGTAATTTCAAAAGACTTAACAAACAGTACAACTCCTTGTTCATTTGTGTCACATACAACATAAGGAGACATGTATCGTCTGATGTAATTTCAAAAGACTTAGCAAACAATACAGCTCCATGTAACAAAACGAATGTTCAGTCATGTCACATACAACATAACGAGACATGTTTCGTTACCATATCCATCTAGCCTTATTATTCTTCTCAAACTCAACAAAGTGACAGAGTTGTACCCCATGTCATTCGCCTAATATCCATCACTGAAAAAAATGGCAATTACAAATTAATGGTTACTTTATACTTTTAATAGCATGGTGGAAACCATATGAATCAAAATGATTAGGAAAAAAAACAGAAATATTAGCCACCTGCTAAGAAATTAGATTATTTCAACAAACACCGAATGCAGTATCGTTATGCATAGCATTTCACGACTGTAGATTCGTTACGGTTGATTTATAATGGCTGGAGTTTCTATATCATAGGAAAACTAAAATCGTGGTAACCACAATGATGGTAACTAAAAGTTGAAAAAAAAATAGAGATAACGATTGCAGTATCGCTACGTATGCTACACTAGATTGAACTGTCGTTTTGTCTAAGATATTATCTTTACACATTTAACAGCATGTCAAAACAAAAACCATAGAAATCAATACGTTTATGAAATAAAAACAGCAACATAAGCCACATGCTAAGGAATTGGATTATTTCAAGAGATACCGAACGCAATATCGTTATGCATAGCGTTTCACGACTATACATTCATTATGGTAGATATATAATGGCTGGAGCTTCTATATTAAAATAAAACTAAAATCATAGTAACCACAATGATTGTAAAATAAAAACAGAAAGAATACCTACCTAATAGCTT
Source organism: Nyctanthes arbor-tristis (assembly GCA_963692815.1). Lineage (NCBI taxonomy): Eukaryota > Viridiplantae > Streptophyta > Magnoliopsida > Lamiales > Oleaceae > Nyctanthes > Nyctanthes arbor-tristis. The sequence continues at coordinate 6,208 of CAVNYN010290604.1, read as the reverse complement.
AGTTCTTCACATCTCTTCACTCTTTTTCTAAAAACACCAAAGTTTCTAAAAAATCTTCATAACGGGGGTCATTTCATTCGCCTTTAATCATCAACTACTCATAAACAACTATCAATAACATGAATTTGTGGTTTTTTTGAACCAAAGAGAGCATGTTGGAAAAGAAAGAACACGTTTGAAGGGAAAGCAACGTACTCATGCGGTAAAAAATGGGAACATGAGGTAGTTGTGCTGGGCTCTAACAGAATAGTTGCAACGCTATTTTAGCATTTTTGCATTAAAGGATATTTTGGACTTTTACAATTTCAATATCACTGACAATTATATGAAATTATATGAAAGGGTCATTTAGCTTTAAAATTTTAGGTGTAATTAGACCCTTTGACAAGGTCTAATAAATAAAGCCCCCTTTAGTTTATGTCGTTGAGGTCATCAGACTTTAATTTGATTTCAAATCAAGTCATAGTTAAAATATGTGTTAATTATCTCAAATACCATTGAAATTTTAGAAAGTGATCTCATATGACATTATATTTTAAAATTTATCTCAATTGTCACTTTACTTTTAAAAAAGTATCTCAACCGTCATTGTACTTTAAAAATTATCACACTTATCATTCAATTTATCAAAATATTGCTTTATTTGCCATTGAACTAGTTTAAATCAACTATTTTCTTAATTGTAAACTTTAAATGTATTATCTATTAATGATTGAAATTGCCAGAAAATCCGTTTTCTACATTTTTTGTTGAATTAATTTAATTGATAACTAATTGAGTAGCTAATTGGATAAGTTTTCTATAAGTTTGATGTCATATGGATCAAAGTTTTAAAATATAGTGACATCGAAGACAACTTTAAGAAAAGTTCAATAGCACCTAAAGTAAATTTGAAAGTATAGTAGCATACGAGATTACTTTTAAAAAGTTTAATAACATTTGAGATAATTAACTCGTTAAAATATAGATAATAGCTATCATATGTGTTGGCATATTGTATAGTATTTAAGGGTCATGTTATAATTGATATTGGTAATTCCTATTAATTATTCTGATGGTAATTCCTATTAATTATTCTGATGGAATAAATATACTGACCTTTAAAATACATTTAACCAAGTGACAATTGAGTCAAAATAGGGCCTGCAGTTCAATTAACCCAAATGTAAGCCGAATCCCAAACGCCTGGTCAGCTAACCCGACAGTTAAACAGTTAACAGCCCCAAAATCAGATCCCCTTTCTGTCCCTTTAGAAAACTTCCCCAAATTGTAGGTGCCCTAGGGTCCTTGCTACTCTACTCTTCGTGCCTTCCACCCCTTTCACCTTAAAAAACTTCCCCCAAATTGAAGGTGATCTAGGGTTCTTTCTGCTCCACTCTTCATGCTCGCATCCTGTTTCAAATTTGAGCTGATTCACCGGATTTTTCCTTTTGTACTTGAATGCATTCCGCTACTACTATGATCGAGGTACATGACCAATCTTAGTTTTTTTAGCCAATAGTTATGTTTTTGAAGTTTCCAAATGGGTTCATTGTTTGATAGAAATAAGGAAAATTGATTCTGGAGTTGTTCTTTGACGTCCTTGATGTCTTTAAAGTTTCTTCTTTTGTGGTGTCGAGTTATTTATGATCCGGAGAACAAGTAAACGTTTTGAAATCCGATTTTTCCCGTAATTATAGAATTATTACGAGCTCTCGTTTTCAGAATTTTGGAAAGTAAATTACCATTGAGTAAAATAGATATATGTAGTGCAGTATTTAACCGTGGCAAAATATTTGGACGTAGGGATGGAAGCAGAAAAAAATGATGGCAACTTTGTTCCCCAGGTTCCTGTCGGCCTAATTCCTAAAGTAAAGCAAGAATTTCTGTCGGCTGAGGAGGCGTACTCTTTTTATAACCAATATGCAAAAGAGGCTGGGTTTAGTGTACGGATAGCTAATTGTAAAAAGAAAAAAGAAACAAATGAGTATATTTGGAAGCTGTTCGCTTGTTCAAAGGAAGGAAAAACAAATGAGACCTACAGGAATAAACTTAAAAATGCTGTGGCACGCTCTGGAGAAAGAAACCGCGGGCATACACGATGTGGATGCCAAGCTAGATTGACTGTTGTGAAGCCTCAGGGTCGGGATGTCTGGGTTGTCAGCTACTTTGTCGAGAAACATAATCATCCCTTCACCACTCCTAACAAAGTTCACCTTTTAAGGTCGCATCGGAGTGTCTCAGCAACTAAAAAGGCACTTGCACCACAATTTGCAGAGAAAAATCTTCCTACTTGTGAGGAGGTGCAGATGATAAAGATAGAAACTGGCAGTCTGTCATCCACTGATTGTCTAGATGGAGACAACCAAAACCACGAGAAGGATGTAAAAATTGAGTTGTTGAGACATGATGCAAAATCACTAATAGAGCATTTCAAAATGGAGAAAGAGAAGAATGAGAACTTTTACTATGTTTATGAAATGGGTAACGGTGGTAGTTTGGTTAGGTGCTTTTGGGCAGATAGCAAGTGCAGGAGCTCATATACATATTTTGGTGAGGCAATGGTTTTTGACACCACCTCTAACACAAACAAATATGGCATGGTCTTCGCCCCATTCGTTGGAGTAAATAACCATCGCCAAACTACCATGTTTGGGTGTGGACTGTTGAGCGATAAGAAGACAGAGTCATTTGTTTGGTTATTCTCAAGGTTCTTGGAAGGGATGCCACACCAAGCAGCCCCGAGACTCATTATCACTGACCAGGATACTGCAATTTCAGAAGCTGTGGCAGAGGTATTCCCAGACACTTTGCACCGCTATTGTTTGTGGCACACATTGCACAAGTTCTATAGGAAACTGAATGTCGCATTGTGTAGAGAGAAATATCACAATCTAGTAGACATTATTAAAGATTCAGAGTCTGCTGAGGAGTTTGAGCATCGGTGGTCAGAGGTGATGAATGCCACTGAGCTGCGGGGTAATGAGTGGCTCATGAATATGTATGAGATACGCCATCGATGGGTGCCTGCATACGTTAACCATGTGTTTGCAGCTGGTATGTCTAGCAGCCAAAGAGTAGGGACCAATCACTCATTCTTTAAGAAATACTTGAATGAGAAAAACTCATTGATGGACTTTATTACCGGTTTCAACCGGGCATTGATTCACCAAAGAGATGAGGAGTTAATGGCGGACCACGTTGATGTGAATGAAGAGCCACGGGTGGCTACATGGTTTATAATGGAACATCAGATGGTGCGAATCTACACAAAGGCAGTGTTTTTGCTATTCCAGAAGGAATTAAAAGAAAGTTGTCGATACATCTATTCATTGACTTCAAGCTCCGATGCATCTAAAGAATACGTCGTGAAGCAATTTGAGATGGATAAGATGTTTGATGGGGATCCGGAGATGGATAAAACATCTGCTCGACAACGCGAATTGAGATATCATGTAGCATCTGATTTGATCTCTTGCAGCTGCCGACTGTTCGAATTTGATGGATATCCATGCCGTCACATGCTTTGTTGGATGAGGGTTCAGCAAGTTATGATGCTACCAGATAAGTATATTGTTCGGAGATGGACGAAGAATGCTAAAGACGTCCTGGTGAACAATCCAAGTACTGATTCTGCAGAAGGTTAATCTTTTCATTTTTGGAAGTGGGTAGATTGCTCATACAGCAATTGAGTTAGTGGATGAGGGGATGTAGATAGAAGCAAGCAACAACTAGATGATGAGGTACCGGTACTTTTAGTCCTGAGAAACAGTAGAGAATGCTTTGTTTTTCTTCTGGGCCTAACAGGCCGGTAAGTGGTGGGGAATTGGGCCAAAGAAACAAGTTCATCCTAAATGGGCTGGGCTGTGAACCTGTCTCATGGTAGGTCTGGCCCAATCCTATGACTCCATTTGTTGATTGACGGGTTTATTAGAAAAATATAGAGATTAGAAGATTAACATAAAAATTGGACAGTTCTAATAACTAATAAGGGATGGTAATTTGCTAGTCTGGTGGTTCAATTTCCCCCCCTTTAAAGTGAGCTAGCTTGATAAAGTTGATTTTCCATCCCTGGGAAAAGACGGAAGGAAGAAAAAGAAAAAGATAAAAGGATGCAAGCCGCATGTATCCATCCCTCGCTTGACTTGCAATTTTAGTGAGTTCTGCTGTGAATGAGAAATTGATTTTCCGGAATGCATGTAAATAATGAAATATAAAAAAAAATATGGAAAATAGAAATAAAACAGGGAGAAACCAAAGTGTTTAATCCACTTTGCAAAAAGTAAACACTAGCTTTGTGAAATTGATTAAATGTTACATTTTCTTTTGAATTGTGTTATCAAACAGATGACGGTGACATTGTTTTGTGGCTGCAGGTTTCTGCATTATGTCTGAAGTATGAAAGAGAAAAAGTTAGTAAATGGCCAATGAGAAATGATATTTGTACACACAAAAATAAGAATTTTTGCACACACCCCTTTATATTTACTTAAATGTCCTTTATTCCATTATATTTGAAATCACAACTTTTGAAGGGTGTAAGTAAATTAATAGGGGTGTGTACAAAAGTTGTACACTTTATGTGTACAAATAGCACTTCTCAATGGCCAATGGCCCAAGAAAAGTTGATGAATCCTGGTTGATTTGTTTGTTTGACCTTTGGGAGGTGGAGTGCTCGTTTGAACTTTTTGAACTCTAATCCCGTCACATGTAAATCTTTACTTAGAGCTTATCGGTCTTTCTGTTACTTATAAGTTGGCCAGGATGTCTTGCTTGACAGTTTCTATTAAACTCATTGAGATATAAGCAATAAAGAAGAGTTGATATATATTTTATCAAGGCTCAAACTTGCAAAAATTTGAACTTTGTCTTGTTGTCTAGTTGCTCTCTTCAACCATATCTGACAAGGTACCAAACCTAACGTTGTATACGAAGCTTGGTCTCAATATTTTTCATGCTTTACCGTCTGAATAAGTTGTCTAGATTAAATCATGGGATAATAATCAGAATATATGAATGTGGAAGCAATAAAATTGAATGGTCTCAGCAACATTTTTTTTTTTTTTTTTGTAGCTTTCAGAACCACTCCAAACGCCTCTGTTTTCATATTTTTGAAAACGAGTTTTTGAAAACAAAGAAAATTTTCGGTGTAAAAAGTTAAAAACAAGGAAAACCAATCTTTGTTTTTAAAGAAAAAAATACTATGAACCGAGGTGAACTGTGAAACCCAAAGTGAACAGACCCACAAGTTTCGATTTGTAGCTTAAGAAAGAGTTTGAAGTCAAGAAAACACGTAACCCATTTACTAACTGCAACTGCAAACACTAAGTAGAGATTCACATAAAACTGATCGTTCTTCAAGATTACAGTTGCCAGAAGTCCAGAATTTACCGATAAAATTAAAATGACAAGGCATAAATCCCAACTACAGGAACTCAAAATCCTGCGTTAATTCTTGGCAAAAACCCCAGTTGAGATTAACCCAACTTCATCAGCCTACCCGTAGGAGTGGATTAGTGGGAAGAACCCATTCGTCGTTAACCCAGTCTTGATGAAGCCGAAGCCTCCCCAAATCATAAGCAATTTCATCCTTGGTGAAATCAAAATACACAAAGTACTTATTCCCAATTCTTCCGGTGATCTTCCCAACCCACCATCCATCATTATCATAGGCATCCACCAGATCGTACAATCTGAACCCACTCATCTGAATCTGCGGCGGAATCGGTCGGGTCTCGGCGGCGGCGGCGACCTCTCTCAGTGGACCGGACTTGTCTTCCTTCACTAGAGTAAGGTACTGAACAATGTACTCATCGTTGTTCAATTGGGTCACCACCGTCGCCTCGTAGTACGAGCCCACAAATCCCTCCTCCTTGCTGGATATTTCCACTCGATCCTTCCTTTTGAACTTCGTTGTTACAGATTTACAAGCTCTGGGTTTAGGGAGGGAGAAGGGGAGGGGTGTGTTGGGGGGCGCTGCCGATCAAATTTGGGGATTTCAAGGCATAGAGAGAGTGATTTATGTATGATTCATAACTGACATGTTACGGGTATATATGGGCGGCCCTTCTAAGAAGACAGCTTTGTCTCCAACTTTAGAGACAGATCTATCCAGCTAGCGTTGACTGAGCCATATAGCCGCATGGTGCTGTTGCACCGGTCGCACCACAGGTCACATGGGCGGCTGCACAGCGCACTGCCTAGGCGCACTTCACACCATGCAGCTTGT
>CAVNYN010290588.1:0-69593 GCA_963692815.1 Nyctanthes arbor-tristis | reverse complement strand
GTCAAGTGGTATTGCATCTATATTTTAGGAGGTTTAGAATTTCAATTTCAGGTATTGTGAAGGTCTTGATTCACCTCTTTATTTGTAAATTCTAATTTCATGCATGAATTTTTCTGTGACTTAATTTTTGCTTTAATCTTGTGAGCTTTATGTTTTCTTGTTAAGGTAGGAGTCAGGTGGTTGTGGAATTCTTGATTGAATTTATTGTGTTTGAGAAATTATTCTCATTGTTTGTCGTCTTGTGTGTAATGCCTTTGGTTTATGTTTGATTTATGAGGTTTCGGAGTGGATTTTACTTACTAAGATTTTGTGCTTATTGAAATTTAACAATTGTGGATTCTCTGTCTTTTGAACTTTGACTTTCAGATGATAAGTGTATTTTATTTCCAATTGAAGAACACTACATCTTTTCCTATCAAAGAAGATTAGAATTAGCCAGTCATCTTTTTTCAATTTAGTCATGATATTTCTTGTTTGATACACAAAGGGTTGGGATTATTTGCTTACATTTTATTTTGATTAAATTTGAGTTAAGCACTTTTTTAATGCATCTGCTACAAAAATAATTAATTATAGTAGTATGAACACACATTTCCAATAAGAGGTTGTATTATGATAAATTAAAAGCGTGTCTTGCAAAGCTAGATTTCTTTGGATCAATTGAACCAGATGGTTGCTATTTTGGCAGGCGCAAGGTAGGGCACTTTAAAATATCCATTTGAAAATGTTATGATTTAGTACAAGTGGACATGGACAGTTTACATTACTTGAATCAAGGCTAAGTTACAAGTTTAGACCTTAGACCTTGTTAGTTTCTTGTTTCCAATCAAAATAGAAATAGAATGAATGGTGGAGAATTGTCCAGTGCTTGTTTGTCTCACAAGATATGTGGATAAATATGGTTTTACAAACATTTATGTTATAAGTATGGCTTTACAAACATCTATGTTATAAGTATATTCTTTCGTTTTCATACTCCAATGTATTTTTAAACTTTAATTAAATCTTACTTACAGTTACGAGCTATAAGTAAGATTTAATTAATAAGTTGTACATAGCAATATTACTCCAATGTGAATGATTGCTGTGTATGCTATCATTTTTCGAATTGTCTTTTGTTTTGCAGTTTCTCCATTACCGGTTGTTGATTTTCGATTAGTTCGTTGTTCTGGTTGGTTTTCTCATTTTTATCTGAGTTCTTGGTACAGTTTCTTTAGCAAATGGTACAATAAAATTAAAATTGTGGACACTTGGCACAATTTTTCATTTTGCCTTCTCCTTTTTCCAATTGTACCATTTCTTTTGCTTCTTTTTCTATTCATATTTGTCATGCATGTCTTTCTAAAACTACAATCCTCCTCAAACTATTCGAAGTGGGAATTGCAAATTAATAGCTTTCAACCATGTTCTCAAGAATTTGCAATGGAAATTTGGATCCTCAAAAAGTTTCATTGCGTCCACTAACCAATAATATTTAGCACTTGTGGTTAGAAATATATTCCAGTGATTACAATACTTGCATTTCGAGTCAGAAGCCTCCGGTTCGAACCACACATGTCTCTCTCTAAATTTTGCTTCCCTCTCCTATATCCGCATGTATAAAAAAATAAATAACATTTAACATTGGGTTAGTATAGTGTTACTCGCTATGCCATAGTTGTAATTGGTTATAGGAAAATGCACTAATTCACAACTTTGCAGTTATGATGGCATTTATAAATTATCAATGCCAAAATTAGTCACAATTTTTAGCTAATGAGTTTTTTTTTTTTTTTTTTACATAAGAATATAGTTTATCGCTAACTTACGTGCAACACACGTACCTACACTAGTTACAAGCGATACAAACCCTTACATAAACATTGGACACTATTATCGTCCTCCGGTATTGTTGACATTGTCAAGTATTGTTATGGCACCATATATCGATTTGGAGTAGTAATGTAACGATTGATCTACTTGGTTTGATATTTCATAGGCACTGATAAAGAATATTTCAATATCCACTATTATATATTTATATATTTATATATATATATATATTTTATTTTTTTATATTAAAAGTACCACTTTTAAAGTTACTGTTCATTTTTTTGGTATGATACACTGTCGTTTTTGTGCTTCAATTTTTGCAATTTTTCCATGCTCGGGACGACGCCATTTTAAAGCTATTTTTGTTTGCCTCATGTAAGTTCACCCACTCCAAGGACAACGACGCCATTTTATACTCTATCCTCATTTTCACTACAAGGGTTTCTCTCTAGCAATGGCGATTTTCACTTCTCAGGTGGCACCTTGATTTTTTCAATCCAAGGTTTGAGAGACATAGTTAAGGTACTTTTGTTGGGCTTCGCACAAATTGAGTAATTTGGTTTTGGATTTTGGCTATTTTCAATCTTTTATTTCTTTTTCGTTTTTCCCACTTTGCACTTTGTGTTCTACTAATTAGAATTCAATGGGGAGCCTTTTACCCTACAACTCCTCATGGCCATAGGACGTAACTAACTCCCAATTGGAATCTTGTAGAAATAATGCTTAATTCCTGCCATAATATAGAGAAACCTGTAGCACCACTTTTTTCTTTCTGGTAACTGTCGTGTTCAACATTCGGTACATCTCTATTTTCTTCTTATTACAGATCTGAAATTTGTGTAGGAATCGTTATGGCTGCAACTTTTTTGCTTTGTTTAGAAATTTTGTGCTAAGGGACAATGGAGAAGAATCAAACCAAGTAAAGGCAAGAACTACTAAAAAATCACAAGGTAGTATTTGGCAGTGGATATGCTGCTATTTTTGTTGAAAATGATGGTAAATTGTTGGGTTGTCACCATTGGAAAATTTTATGATTCCTTCTTGAATGTTATTGCAAGTGAATCTAGATCTATCAATAAGTTAGTTTTTGTTGGAGTTATATTATTTCGCTTAAGTTTAATATTGGTACTTCTATTTTTGTTTGAGCTTTTGGAATATCTTAAAAGAAATGTTGAAGGTTTTGAGTTTTGCCACTTTATATTCTTCAATTTTCTAACACAAGGCTAATTACAAAGGCTTATTTGTAGATAGTCACTACTTACTGCCACTTTTAAAGCTGCTGATTTTGTTTTCTTGTTATAGATGATATCAATCATCAATCATTAAACATAATTAAGTAGTATCTTACATGGGGTATATTTAGCATTGCATCCCTTTTATTGGTCTCTTACATGTCATTTAAGGAGCCTTCCTACTCACATGGTACGAATCTAACAAAAGCAACCCCATAAAATGTGGGGTTCTTTTTGTTAGATTCATGTTACGTTAGGGTAAGGCTCATTTTTAAAGAGCATTATCTATCTTATTAGAAAATTTCGTATTGCATGTTTCATATGCAATGCGGAAGGTCAATAAACGTGGATGTTTGATTCTCATTATTGACATTGATTTATAATGAGAAATTATAATGAGCTGAAATTAGTGATATAGATTTAATAGAAATCTGAAATTTATGGTTATAAATGAGCAGTTGCCAAATCAGTCCAAATTTAACAGTTCCTACAACTTGGGTAAGCGATTCAAACCCTAAAACATAGAGATATTCTTGAGTAGTCTAGGTATCCGCAAAGAGATAGTTGATGGCATACTGTAATGGTGGTTGAATGGTAGGTGAAATTATAAAGAGAATCGATAAAGATAATCAAACAAGCTTTACAGTAATGGACAAGATTTAAATTTGAATTTTTCATTCTTGATTCTTTCCAATGTTCTGTAGACTTTGCTAAACATTTCTAATGGTGGTGGTTGTAAATCTGTGAAAGAAGTTCATAATGGTTTTTTACCTATTTGAAGGATGTTAAATACCTTGGTTGATATACATAGTCTGTATCCACTACGAAATATTATACGAAAAAGTTAAAAATCTCATGTTTACAAATCTATTCTATTTTAAACTAGAATTTAATCCAATCATTCACATCAACGGTACTCACTTATACTACACAAATTTCATTCTCAAAAAATCTATTTCCACTTTTTTAAAAAATAGTTTATGAACGGGAGCAAAACTTTTGGTGAAAGGATAGCAAGATCTATGGCTTTGATTACAGTTGAATTGACTTAATCCCATCTAAGTTTTGCTGACCTCTATAAAGTTGTTCAGTCTTGTATAGTGGCATTTAAAAATGCTTTAATGGTTAGATGGTTTAACGCAATATAGTATTACATGTTGTTGTGATATATGAATCAGCAGATGATAGAAATTTTGCTTTAAACTTAGTGGCTTAAACAATATGTAGAATATGGACAGTGATATATTTCTTTTACTAAGTATGATGTTTCTTATTTGATGCAACTAATTCCATTTATTACTAGCTGAATTTGTGAGTTATGTTTTCATGATATGTTGCGCTGGTTGATTTAATATATCGAGATTAATTGTTGAAAACCATCTGTTGACTCCTTTAGAGTCCTTCCCACAGTTGCAAGTGCAGGATTGATGGAGATAGAATACAGTGGGTGCAAGTCTCCTGCTCATTGTTGGGATGAATTCCTCTCCTAAAGTTTATGCGAGATCTTGGATTTTGTCAGATGGTTTCTGTAAATTATACATATACTGGTATTGATGTTTTCATGTTTTACTATATAGGTGTGGTACATTTAAATTGAATATTACCTAACATACTGTCAAATTGTAGATCCATAAAGTGTTTCTGCAGAGTAGCTTCAATACTAAATGGCTGACTGGTAAATAGGTACAAAGGAGGCAATGACTACGTTGGCTGGCGTGCTCATGATGATAAACCGTATTGACCAACTTTGGAAATTGCTTTAGTTTCATTTTCGATGTGAAACGTGATTTCTTCTTAGAGAAAAAACCCAGTAAAATTGTTCATGATATGAATCATCATGCAACTTAGCTTTTTGGTTGACATAGAGCACATTTGGATAATTACCCCCAACAAGTTTGATGTTGCACCTGTTCTTTATGAAAATTAAAGAGAAGACCACGCGAAGCATTTGCCGAGTCGACGAAACCACAATATATTATGTTCAATGCCAAGTTTTTAATTAAAATTCCAAAAAATGACATTAAAGTTGGCTTAGACTTGTCAAAGTTGTCTACTAGGCTTAGTAGTGATGGTAGCTATATTTTCATTTTTCTTTATTGAGACTGAGTTTTTTGATAGAACATTTTAGTGATGTATGTATTTACTTTGTATTCAATATAAAGTTATGAAAATAGTTCAAGGAACACAATGTTATACATAGTGTCCAATGTCGAAAGTTAAAAAAATAGTTCACATGAAAAGTTATAACAGATGTACGTGTCATCACTAGTGCGTGTGTATATATATATATGTGTGTGTGTGTGTGTGTGTGTGTGTGGGTGTATAAATCAAATATTTAATTGTAATAAACCAAGATTACAGATTTAGGAAGAATTTGCCATGAAGATTTTTATACCTTCTAAGATAATAATTTGAGGTACTACGAATGCTCTACGTGTAAATATTTTAAAACAAAGGGGTATTCACTTTAATTACTAGTATACTGTTTTAGTAGTAAATTTAACTATAAGGAGTAATGATGTGGAGAATGATAAGGAGAAACTAAAAATAATTGAAGAAGCTGGCGAGGCACTTGAAAACATAATAAAAAGTAGTGTTTTAAAAAATTCGCATAAGCCTCGCCTAACGACGCTTATGCTCAAAGCTTAGACTAGACGTTTCGCCACGCTTTGCGCTTTATCACGCATTTATCGCCCATTTATCATGCATTAGTGCGCTCAAGCGCACCTAGGCTCAAGACTTGATCTCGACGCTTTTCTACACATTACGCTTTTTAGAATATTGATAAAAAGAGATAGAAGGGACATAATATGATATCGAGGAGAAAACTTACTTTACCGCGAATGATAAGTTAAGCTCTCCCAGTCAAATCAAGCACTTGGTCTGATGGAAAAACATGGGTGATGGATGCGAAACAATTAATAGATAAGGTACCAAAATGAAACGATGGATGACATGGCATACTAACGTAAAACTCTTTTTATTTTTTATTTATTTTATTTATTTTTTAGGCAATTTCTTTCCTTCCTGCTTGAATTCCATTCCACGGCCACCATCTTCCACTCCCAAATTCTAGCTTCGAAATAATGTAGAAAAATTGAAAATTTTCCGGAAAGCACAAATCTTTACTAATCAAACAATCTCAAAAAGTTGTCTTTTTGCTTAATAAGGAATAATGGGTAACAAGATCGCCCGAACGACCCAGGCTTCGGCGACTGAGTACTATTTGCACGATTTGCCGTCGTCTTACAATTTGGTGCTGAAGGAAGTTCTGGGTCGGGGCCGGTTTTTGAAATCGATACAGTGCAAGCACGATGAGGGGTTGGTGCTGGTCAAGGTTTACTTCAAGAGGGGTGACTTCATCGATTTGCGGGAGTATGAGCGCCGTCTCACCGAAATCCGGGACAAATTCTCGAGCCTTGATCATCCCCATGTCTGGCCCTTTCAGGTTCCCGTTGCCCCATTTGATCAATTTGTTTTTCTACATACTACAAGTAATTCAAGGATTTGAGGGAGTTGGTTTACTGTGAATATAGGTATGATTGCTTTGTGGTGTTTATGAAGAATGCTATTGCTGAAGTAGTGGGAGGCAATGCCTGTGGATAGTCCTTTGCAGTAGTTAACTTTATTTTTTTCAGTAGAATGTGAATGCTGATCAATCTATACAACTTTCAAGTTTTAATTTATTTAGTAAATAAAAGTGGTAAGATGAAATAAGGGTAAATGACCAACTGTTGAAACTTTGGTGTGGTTCTGTACTTACAAGGTTGTGGTTGTAAGGAAGAACCCGAATGCAAAATACAGATAATCTATGCACCATTTGGACTGGAAAGTAATATAACTAGCACATATAATGTTCTATGATATTAGAATAAAAATTGTAATGGCTAATCAACTATTTTTGCAACTTTCAAGTTTTAATTTAGTAAATAAAAGTGGTAAGACGAGAAGGGTAAATGACCAACTGTTAAAAACTTTGGTGTGATTCTGTAATTACAAGGTTGTGGCTGTAAGGAAGAACCCAAACGCAAAATACAGTTAATCAAGGCACCATTTGGACTGGAAAGTAATATGACTAGCACATATAGTGTTCTGTGATATTAGAATAAAAATTTAACGGCTAATCAGCTATGTTTACAATGCCTACTTCCAATAGTAATGTGCTTGTCCCATATTTTGAACACTTTTTCACCAGTGGGACACTTGGCCATGCATCGATGGCGGCGGGCATTATTTACAATTCTCACTGTGGGTATTTGAACATTCCTGAAATAAAGAATGTCAGTGGATTTTATTTGAGGTAGATATTAATCATAAAATGGTTCAAAAGATCATTTTGATTGGAATCTCCATTGTGTTAAAGTTGATTTTCAATATGTGGCAATTGTGTGCGTTACGTCTAAAACAAATTTAATTTTTCAGGAATTTAGCACTTGAGGATCATATATTCTCAACTAAGCTGAGAGAAATTTTATCCTATATTTTCTTTGAAGTTAGCGCCTTAACAGTCCTTTCTTTTTCTCCCTACTCTATCAAGGGCAGTTTCCATACTCCAGCTGAAAATGCTTAATTCCATTTTAAGTTCCTTATCTGATGTAATTTTATTGACTTCCTTTTCTGTGTTTATCAATTACCACCAGTACTTTTGTGGTCGGACATTCTTATTGGTTCATCTTGCAGTCATTCTTAAATTTGCCCAAGCCTTCTGAACTTGTCTGTGTTTGTACTTTCTATTGCTGATAAATGCTAAGCTCTTAGTACATTTTGCAGTTCTGGCTTGAAACTGATAAAGCTGCTTATTTGTTGAGGCAATATTTTTTCAATAATCTTCATGATCGATTAAGTACTCGGCCATTTCTTAGCCTTGTAGAAAAGAAGTGGTTATCTTTTCAGGTTCTTTCCTTTCTCCTTTTGTTTCCCATTTGTTGGGTAAGTAGGAATTGGCGTCTCACGGGATCTTGGTATTTCAGTTGCTTTATGCAGTGAAGCAGAGTCATGAGCGTGGAGTGTGTCATGGTGAGATAATTTACACGGGAAATAAGTTTTTGCATAGTTATACAGTTCACTGTATTCAGTTTTCTTGAGATAAATATTGAGATTCCTGCAGGTGATATTAAATGTGAGAATGTGCTGGTGACCTCTTGGAATTGGCTTTATCTAGCTGATTTTGCCTCATTCAAACCAACATATATCCCACACGACGACCCGTCTGATTTTTCATTTTTCTTTGACACTGGTGGAAGAAGACGTTGTTATCTTGCCCCTGAGGTTTGTTTTTCTTTCCTCAGCCTTCTTCCAATTATGTGTTTAGCAGCACTTAATTTAACTTATAATTGGATTGTAAGACTTGAATATACCAGGAGAACTAATGTTGTCACTGTAAAAACATTCTATAGCAGGTCTTTGCTAAGTTTTTTATATCAAGAACACTTGAGACAAAAGTTTATCAAGTCATTGCTACAAAGGAATGATTGTATTGGTACTGCAACCAAGTGATCTTCTTAGCAAATAAATGCATGCTTAGACATAGTGTCTTGCATTGCGGAGTTGATACCTGGATCTGTCATTAAATTTTTTGATCTCCCATTGGTCTTCTAAGGTCCATGGACAATTTCTGGCACCGTTTCTGTTAAAACTATTCCTTTTAGCATGATTTGTTGTCAAAAGTTTTTGTACCAATTGTACGTCTGTTAACAAAGTGTTTGCACAACGTTTTGCTATTTGAGATTGGTACCTTGTGCTCTTTTTAGGTTGTATTGATATGAGTATTTAGATATATTATCCTTGTGTATCTTAAGGAGTTATTATCAGTTAGATATCCACTAGATCTAGTTTCTTTTTAATTATAAAGACAAATATTAGAAAATTCTGATGCTATAAAGTATAAACAATGTCCAGTTAATTTTCTATTCCGGATGAAAGGCTTCTCTTTCCATAAGAACATTTGATGCATTTCACTTAATTTTGTGAAAATTCAATTTTACTACCTAATAGCAATATTCATACTTCAAATGCACTAACACAGGTGAGAGTGCATCACTTGTATGAACAAAGGCCTCTTTAGGTTTATGCAAGATGTCCCATTAGTATTGCTCATAAAACCATGTAAACCTGAAGAAACTTTGATGTGATTGCCTCACTTATATGAATGAAAGTGTATATATTCACTCCATTATTGTTGATATTCTAGAAATATCATATTAGTGCCAAAACAACTGTCCTATTCCCACTTGATCTAAAATATTTAGATTCCTAAGTACTCATCTTAAAATAGATTCCATCAATTCATCATTCACTAAACTGGGAGGATGGACTCAAGGCAGAACACGATGCCTGTAGTGATAAGTCGTTCTCCTCTACTACAAAGTTACTAGATCTTAATTATGCTCCTCCCTCCGAGCATATTTTTATAATCGCAATCCATAAAATGGAAGTTCCTTTTCATTTTAGCACTCATTACAAAACATAGGTACATATATTTGTATAACTTTGATCCAAAAAATGGGAACTACTTTTCTTTTCGGCACCGACTACAAAACTTCCCTATGCGTCTCAACACATTTCAAAACTTCAAAAATCATGTACAAATGTTTCATTTTTCTATACTTCTCTATAAACCTCCTAAGTAGATAAATTCAGTAGGACATCTTTATTAACAACCAGCTTCTATTGGGGAGATGTATTTCTGGTCAATATAATAATCTTTCTTTTAAAAGAAGTGAACTCATGTTGCAAGATGCAGCTATTGATCAGCTTTCTTCTCAATTGTCAGAGGTTTTATGAGCATGGAGGAGAGACGCGACTTGCACAAGATGCACCTTTAAAGCCCACTATGGACATCTTTGCCGTAGGGTGAGCATTTTTCTGATTAGAGGGATTATTCTGGAAGAAAATTCTTAATGTTTCATTATTAATATAACTGAGTATTGGTGAAATTGTTATCATGTTGCATTTTTTTTATTTAGTCAAAATACAAGAAGAGCACCGATAGCTGATTTTGGAATAGTACCTTTATTAGTCTGTCTCTGTTCAAAGCCATAGATTCAGATCCATGCTTTTACTACTGTAAAAGATTGGAATAAAGCTTATTATTCAGTTTCTCTTGTCAAAGCTATTATTTCAAGTGAATCAAATGTGTGCCGGTCGCCAGTGGTAACATAAAAAATATATCTAATAAATGCTGTCGTCTTATGTTCTTTTTATTCTGTATGCTTTATTCATATGATGCCTTATTCGATTATCTGGTGTCTAAAGTGCATGATCAGTGTCACTATCTCTGTCATTTGTGATTACTTTTCTCTTGCAATGCACTATACCTATGTGTTTATTCTTTATGATATCTGTGCAGTATGCATTCAGATACCTGACTTTTGCAATATTTTGTCTCAGATGTGTGATTGCTGAGCTTTTTCTTGAAGGTCAACCTCTGTTTGAACTATCTCAGCTGCTCGCATATCGAAGAGGACAATATGATCCTAGCCAACATCTGGAAAAGGTTCTTTCTTTTCTTTCTTCCTTCTTTAAAAGGTGTCCTGACAATAGTTGTCTAGTGCTCCTTGAACTATTCTCCCAAGCTTTTAGCTTCACCTGGATGCCAAGTGATTGATATGTTACACTGTACCGTTACAGATTCCAGACTCAGGAATCCGTAAGATGATATTACATATGATTCAATTAGATCCAGAGTCACGGTGTTCTGCAGAAAGCTACTTGCAAACTTATGCAGGTGTTGTGTTCCCTAGTTACTTCTCGCCATTTCTTCATAACTTCTATTCCATGTTGAATCCTTTAAATTCCGATGCAAGGGTAAGGAACTTGTAGCAATTCTCTCTGCTTTTGTGGTGATTTCACTCCATTATCTGTTATCAATCAATACTCTAATGACTGCTGCAGGTACTAATATGCCAGACTTCTTTCCATGAAATACTGAAACAATTGATGGGCAACCTGGCGAGTGTGGATATTGGTTCAGGACCTGATCCGTCTCCAGATAATAGTCAATTACCTTCAGGGAGGAACGGAAGTAAAAATTTTTATCAGTCTCCAAGCAAAAGAGAGGAGAGAGATAAGCGCTCTATTCATGACCGATTCGATCTTCTTGGTGATGTTAATAACCTGCTGAGAGATGTAAAACAAAATAATTCCCATTTGAAGACTACATCATTTAATATATCGAACTCAACATACTGCGAGGATCACAAGCCATGTGGTATGCAATCGCCTGGTGAACTAATTCAAACAATCTCCAATGTGTTCAAGAGAAGTCATCACCCTTTCCTGAAGAAAATCACAATTACTGATTTGAGCTCATTGATGTTGGATCACGATAATCAATCTGACACGTTCGGAATGCCCTTTTTACCTTTACCTCAGGATGTCATGAGCTGCGAGGGTATGGTTCTAATTGCTTCACTCCTTTGCTCCTGCATACGGAATGTCAAGTTGCCTTTTATGAGGAGGGGTGCTATACTTCTGCTTAAGTCTTGTTCCTTATATATTGATGATGAAGCCCGTTTACAGCGGATTCTTCCATATGTTGTAGCGATGCTATCAGATCCAGCTGCTATTGTTCGATGTGCTGCCCTAGAGACTTTATGTGACATTCTTCCTCTAGTTAGAGATTTTCCTCCCAGTGATGCCAAAATTTTTCCAGAGTATATTCTTCCGATGCTTTCTACGCTTCCTGATGATCCAGAGGAAAGTGTGAGGATATGCTATGCCAGCAATATATCTAAGCTGGCACTTACTGCTTATGGATTCTTAATCCACTCTATAAGCTTGAGTGAGGCAGGGGTTCTCAATGAAACAAAGTTATTGCAAAAGTCATTTACGCCAGCCAATGAAACCTCTGGACAGCCTAAAAATTTGAACAGTGATGCACAACTTGCACAGTTGAGAAAATCTATTGCAGAGGTCATTCAAGAACTTGTGATGGGTCCAAAGCAAACCCCAAGTATAAGGAGAGCTCTCTTGCAGGACGTTGGTAATCTTTGTTGGTTCTTTGGCCACAGGCAAAGCAATGACTTTTTGTTGCCTATTCTCCCTGCTTTCCTGAATGATCATGATGAGCAACTTAGGGCAGTATTTTATGGACAAATAATTTATGTCTGCTTTTCCGTAGGGCAACGAAGTGTGGAGGAGTATCTTTTACCTTATATTGAGCAGGCATTAAATGATATAACTGAGGCTGTCATTGTTAATGCATTGGATTGCTTGACTATTTTGTGCAGAAGTGGTTTTCTGCGAAAGAGGATCTTGCTTGAGATGATTGAACGCTCTTTTCTTTTGTTATGTTATCCCAGTCAATGGGTAAGGCTGTCAGCTGTCAGCTTTATTTCAGCTAGCAGTGAAAGCTTAGGTGCTGTTGATTCTTATGTATTTCTTGCCCCAGTTATACTCCCTTTTCTTCGTAGACAACCTGCATCTTTAGCCACTGAAAAGGCTCTTCTTTCATGTCTGAAGCCGCCGATTTCAAGAGAACTGTATTATGAAGTCATAGAAAATGCCAGAAGTTCAGACATGCTGGAGAGACAGCGAAAATTTTGGTACAATCCGTCATCACACACTAAACAATGGGATGCTGTAGACTTGATCCAGAATACTGCCAGGGACTTGGATCCAGTGAAGAGCTGGTCGGACAGACAACAAGAAGGTCAAGGTCAAAGATTTGTTGGTTATTCTATGCAACCAATGGGTATAAGCAATTCTGCCTATAATGAGGGGAAACTGAAACATGTTGAAAGCTTGATACAGAATTCTTCAAGTGCAATGGACACCCATGACCGTATTGCCTCGGAAAAGTTACATTTGTCTGGTTTCATGTCTCCACAAGTTAGTTGCATGAATAGTTTAGTTGATAGGTCATCAGAAGGCATTCCTTTGTACTACTTTAAAGTAGAAAACAAGCGAACAGCTGGGAATGTTACAACAGCATCGGATTCTTCGTCACCATATAATTCATTAGGTTTGAGTTCTTCGTCCTTGCCTTGGATGGATCCAATAAGCAAGTCATTTAGCTTAGCTAGTTCAGTCCCAGCTCCTAAGCTTGTCTCAGGGTCGATCTACATGGGTAATGGCTCTACACAATTGCGGAGAGTTGTGCATGAAGTAGAAGAAAAAGAAACAGATCAAACAGCCTATGTTAACAGCAAGTTTCGTGAAACAGGACTGTCTGGCAGTACCAAAGGGCATTCTCTGATATCAGAAGAGGATCCTGCACCCACCGAGGGAACAGAAATGTCATCTTTTGCATCGTCATCAACAATTCCTGATTCAGGGTGGAGGCCTCGTGGGGTGCTGGTTGCACACCTGCAAGAGCACCGGTCCGCTGTCAATGATGTGTCCATTTCAATGGACCATGGCTTTTTTGTAAGTGCTTCTGAAGATTCTACTGTTAAGATATGGGATTCCAAGAAGCTGGAGAAAGACATCTCATTCAGGTCACGGCTAACATATTCCTTAGATGGAAGTCGAGCACTGTGTGTGACTGTGCTTCAAGGTTCCACTCAAGTTGTTGTTGGAACAAGTGATGGGATAATACATGTATTTTCTGTTGACCATATATCTCGAGGACTTGGCAATGTTGTTGAGAAATACTCAGGTATTGCTGATGTGAAAAAATGTGGTATCGGGGAAGGTTCAATACTAAGCCTTTTGAACTACTCTCCTGATGGCAGTGCCAGCAAAATGATTCTATACAGCACTCAGAACTGCGGGATCCATCTCTGGGATACAAGAACCAGTTCAGATGCTTGGAATACAAAAGTTTCCCGAGAGGAGGGGTATGTATCTTCACTGGTAGCAGACCCTGGTGGGAATTGGTTCGTCTCTGGATCATCGAGAGGTGTGCTTACTCTTTGGGATCTGAGATTCTGTATACCTGTCCATTCATGGCAATATTCTCTTGCCTGCCCTATTGAGAAACTGTGCCTCTTTGTTCCAACTCCCAGTACATCTTTGTCCGCGTTGACAAGGCCCCTAGTTTATGTTGCAGCAGGTTGTAATGAAGTTTCTCTCTGGAATGCAGAAAATGGGAGCTGTCACCAGGTATATAGGTGTTGTCATTTCAACTATATTCTGAAGTAGATAGAATTTTATTACAGCTCACCGTGCCACACCATAAGCTTGTCCTATAAAATTGTGATAAACATGATCATGCATAATCCAACATAATCCAATGGCTACTATATGGCGGGTGTATGATCTTATATAAAAATCTTTTAGTTTAAATCATAACTTTATTTTGGCTGGAACTTCCCCTTTTTTTTGGGGTGGGGGGGTGGGGGTAAAGTCCAATGTGTCATTGATGGTTTCCAGACGTGAAAGAAACGGAAATTTTTAATTAAAAACCTACCAACAAGTTTAGTAGTTTGGGGGAGAATTTATGCACAAATATGAGATACAATGAATACAATATGTGATTAATGTGGTGTCATACACACACAAATTACCAGAGCACAAATTCCTGGTTTCAAAGGGCTGGCACTTTGGTATCATATTATATCTCTATATCTAAACTTTGGAGTAACCGTTGGCATTACTGAGGTTCATTGTTAAATCAGTTTTCTTCTTGTGCATAGGTATTAAAGGCAGCAAATGACAGTGATGTGGAAAACTCTGATT
This sequence comes from Nyctanthes arbor-tristis, assembly GCA_963692815.1. NCBI lineage: Eukaryota > Viridiplantae > Streptophyta > Magnoliopsida > Lamiales > Oleaceae > Nyctanthes > Nyctanthes arbor-tristis. The sequence goes on along the minus strand of CAVNYN010290588.1, from coordinate 54,927 downwards.
CACCTTGGGCCTTTGCCAGGCCATCCAGTAAGACGAACGCGAAATTGGATCCCAGGCGAAATGTTAATTCAAAGTACCGGGTTGAAGAGCTGAATGAACCTCCCAAACGTCTTCCTGGTATCCGTGCATTGCTTCCATTACCGGGTGGAGATCTTTTAACTGGGGGCACTGACTTGAAAATACGTCGCTGGGACCATTCCAGGTTTTTTCCCCCATTGATCTTGAGATTTTTGTTCTTTAATTCTGTTTATTTGCTTTGTTCATGACTTTATGATCTTATTGGCCTCAACGCATCTCCAGCCCTGAGCGAACTTATTGTGTCTGTGGACCATCCATAAGAGGAACTGGAAATGATGATTTTTACGAAACAAAATCTAGCTTTGGTGTGCAACTTGTACAGGTATGTCCTATAACTTAAGCAGAATTAATGTGCTTCCTTTGCATAGGTGGTGGAATATAAAAGCTATTCTTAAAAAATGTTAAAAGGGAAAAATTAAATAAATATTATAGCTGATGTTTAAGAGAACCCATGATATGGAGCTGTGTTCTTAATCTGCTTTCTAGTCATCGAAAGCAGCAAATTTTGTGACAGCTAAATCAACTGCAGAAAATATATATTAAGGTAATGTCTCACTGGTATGAACATGCCTTCTGTTGTGACTCTTCGAGGAAGGTGCTTTCCCGCTCACTTGTTTGTAGGACTATGGAGTCAAGACTATTGTTTTTTATCCGACACATCACCCTTGATGACATCTGATCATAGGAATTGGACCCTAGCTGGTTTCTAAGTTATTTTCTAAAATATCCTGCTACCATCCCCCCCCCCCCGACGCCTCGAACCCTACCCAAAAGATGTCCTATTTTTGTTTTTAAATTTTTTTTCCTTGTTTCTTCATTCTTAAAATTAATTTTTCTTCATGCAAATGCTTTACACCGTATCTGGTTCCTCCAAGCAATGGAACCACTAGCATCGAGTCCTCAGAAAGTCACAGCCTGTATATTAGCATAGGTTTATAACAAATTCCAGTCTTAATTTACCTAAAGTCTTCCATCCATGTTTATAATTAAGATTTCTTTTCCTTCTGACGCATTTTCATTTGACATAACTCTTGCAACTCAATAATATGGGTTGGATGGAAAATCTCTGATGATATTCTGTGATCATTTGTTACATTGAAGCTTATGGGACTGATAGTTTTTGTTCCTTGATGAACAACAGGAGGCGAGAAGACGGCCGCTAGCCACTGGCTTAACTAGAAAAGCAATTCTTGCAGCTGCAGCCACCGATCCCGCTGGTTCTCACCACGATTCCATCCTCTCTTTGGCTTCTGTCAAATTGAACCAGCGACTTCTTATATCGGGCAGTAGAGATGGAGCCATAAAGGTCTGGAAGTAGTAAACTGTAACAGTGTTGTAATTTAGTGTACATATATACATAATTCATACACCATTAGAAAATGTACATTATTACCTCAGGAAATGAAATTTAAATGAATAGCGTGTTTACAGACAGTTATATTTACAGCTTGATTTGTATAGTTACTGTAGTCAATGTTTGAGCTTCGTTTTCTCATTTGACAACAATACAATTCATCAATCCAGTAGGATTAACATGTTGGGAATTTTCAAACCTGACCTATGGATCCCCAATGAACTTTTTAATGTGGCGTGCATCTAGACATAGAACAGGATGAGGTGTCACAACAGCACCTTCTAGAGGGGCTGCCATAATTGAATTTGTAATAATTGTTATCCAAAGTTGGTTTCACAAGCCCAAAAACAACTCGTTTGGCGAGTTTCTTGCTACAGTACTGGTGTAACGCAGGATGACTTTGTTCTCTCTTTAAACATGAGAACTAGTGAACTAGAAAAAATTCAAAGCTAATATTTTTGGATTTTGCCCTTACTTTATAATTGCTTTCTGCACTTCTTTGCCTTACATTTTTGTCCCATAATGCAGATGGTTCACGAGGTCTGTCACTCATTGCTTTCCTTTTTCTTCGAATGTGTAAGAATGATGTTAACACTTCTTTTTAAAATTTGTCGCTCTACATTATTATTATTCTTTGCAAGTAACGATATTCAAATACTTTGATACCACCATCTTACATTGTATTTTCACTCAAAGAAGTGAGTGAAACGATAGGTCGTTTCAGTCTTTGAGATTGCATGACGAGATTGGTGCTTTATTAGACAGGCATGGCACGTAGATGATAACGCTCGACCCACCAAAATTTCTTTGGATAAAAAGGGTTGCATCAACCTTTTTCTGATGTTGCTTCTCACCAATAATTTTTCCCTTGTTATGACAGAATAGAAAAAGCCAAGTTCTTGAGCTGTAATTCTATGCTGACAACATAAGATCGACAGTTTTCTTTAAGAGTTTCTTTATGGGCAGCTTTACCACATAATGAAAAGAGCCTAGATTCTAGCTGTAAACAGTGTTTTTGGAAGGAATCTTGAACTGCGAATGCCCAAAATTTAAAAGCCCATCTAAAGTTTTTCTTGAAATACTCTCTTTGCCACTCCATTCTTGAAATCAAGTGAAAAATGGGAAGAAAAACCAGGTGGTTGAAGGGTCTTTTTGGGTTTGGAACTATAAAGAAAGACAAGGAAAATAAAGAAAATTCAAGTTCCGGCAGCCGGGAAATCAAGGAGAAGTGGAGTTCCGGCAATTCAGGGAGAGACACCACCGGTTTGTGTAACAATCCAACTACCATACCACCAAATATTACACCTGCTGAGGCTGCATGGTTAAAGTCGTTTTACAGTGAACCGGATAAAGAGCAGAGTAAGCATGCAATAGCGGTGGCTGCCGCCACAGCCGCCGCCGCTGATGCCGCTGTTGCCGCCGCACAGGCGGCGGTTGCCGTTGTTAGGCTCACTAGCCATGGTAGAGGTACCATGTTTGGTGACTGCAGGGAAAAGTGGGCCGCTGTCAAAATTCAGACAGTCTTTCGTGGATATCTGGTAATCCTATCTTATATTCATAGGATTCTTTGTACTACTCATTTTCACTCATTCTATTGTTTATAACAAAATGTCCACCTCTTGCTTCGTTTATCATTTGTGTTGTGAATTTGGGTCATAGGATTCTTCGAATTTCTCATTTTCACTAATTCTATTCTGTTTGTAACAAAATGTTCCCTCGTTCATCATTTTTGTTGTGAATCTTGGGTTCAACTTGGACTTGAAAAACAGGCAAGAAAAGCTCTGAGGGCTTTGAAAGCATTGGTGAAGCTTCAAGCAGTGGTGAGAGGATATTTTGTGCGAAAACAAGCTGCTGTGACGTTTCATAGCATGCAAGCGCTTCTTCGGGTACAAGCCAGTGTTCGGGCTCGAAAAAATCGAGGATTCATAAGCAGCAATGAGAGTTTTCATGCTCAATTACAAGCTTGCCGATACGAGGTATATTTCATCTCATTATAATTTTCACGTGTCTGAAACTAAAACAGAGATACTAGTTTTCTGAACTAGTACTAAACTCTTTTGCAGGAAGATAGGAGAAGTGAACAATCAATGTCAACTCACAGTAAAAGGCTCTCTGCATCATATGAGAGTGCCATAATTGGATTTGATGAGAGCCCCAACATTGTGGAAGTTGACACTGGCAGGCCAAAATCAAGATCAAGGAGAACCAACTCATGGATTTCCGACTCCGACTCCTTCGGCCCAGCATTGTCCTCTCCGTTTCCGGCAGGGATTCGGGTACGTGTCGATTCCCGGAACTTGCATGACCAAGAGTGGGGCCTAACCGGCGACGAGTGCCGTTTCTCGACGGCCCAAAGCACTCCAAGGTTTACAAATTGCTATGCACCCGTGACACCAGCAAAGAGTGCCTGTTTAGAAAGCTATTTCAGGGGTGCAAATAATAATAATCCGAATTATATGGGGAGTACCCAATCTTTTAAGGCTAAATTGAGGTCCCAAAGTGCCCCAAAGCAGAGGCCTGAACACACAAGAACACACGATCATTCAAGGTTCCTTAGTGAAATGATGGAATCAAGAAATAGTCATAGTGGGATTAGAATGCAGAGGTCATGTTCACAAGCTCAAGAAGCCATATATTTTCGGAATGTCGCTACGAGAAAGCTTCGTAGGCCTAGAGTGCACGATCGAGATCGTTTCATGCACGATGAGTACTATGATTGATGAGAATTTTGCGGATGTTTTAGGGGCTTCTAAACAAGTATGTGGGGCACATAACTCTTCAATTCTATTATGTAGTAGTAGCTGAGTTAGTGACGTATCAGTTATCGATCTTATTTAGCATAAAGATGATATTAGACCACACAATGTGTTCAAGATTTATTAAATAAGTTATCTTTATAACATATCAAATACTATCTCGTGTTGATGTTATAAGTTCATCATGCAGCATGTTGAAATAAAGTTATATATATGTTACAAAACGACAGTTTAAAATCAACGGCTCATCATTGTGGTGAAAGATTAAGATTAGTTGGAACTAAGTAAAATTTTTGATTCACCCGTTCCAACCGAACATAGAAAATTTGGAATCATGTCTCCAAGTGATAAATAAGCTTCGGAAATATCGTAAGTGCTTCTTTGATTCCTATTTTTGGCACGAATTATCACCAACTTATAATTTTTACTCACCTCTTTAAACACTGTATATATAGTATTATTAGGAAATATGATTATGCTTTTGAGTGCAACGACCAAATTCGTCCTTGGTAAAAAGGTCCCTCCCTTATACTTATAATTATAAGGGTATTTATGTCCACTTATACTATAAAGTGAAAGATATGTAAATTAGGTTCCAAAATAATAAGCATTATTTAACAGACTAAAAATAAACAAATATTAAAAAATTAAACAAAAAAAAAAAGAGAAAATAAATGGATTGACTAACGGAAATAGTGGTTTAGTGCAAGTAATAACTAGTTTTTTTCATATTACAAAGGGATTGTAGGACAGAGGAATCAAACCCTTGATCAAGGGTTAGAGAACTAACTTGAATATCATTAAACTATATATGTCTTGGCGCAAGCAATAACTAATTGAAATAACTAATGAACAAGACATTTTCACTTTACATCTGTGTTTAATTAATTATTATAATTAAGTCAAGTGTGTAAAAATGCCCTTGTAATTTGAGATGAATTTAATTTTAAAAATGACTTGTGCTGATAAAAGATGAAAGTAAGGGTAAAATTGTTAAAAATACATAGTTATTGATCAATTATACGAGCGAGTTCAAGGTTAAGGACCTTTTGTCCCAATTACTTGAATGTAGTACTATTTCCAGCTCATATTTACAAATGCAAGTTTGGAGCTATTTTTTATACCCTTTTCAACCCTCAAGTTGTGGGTCCCATAGTCACATCATATGGAGCAACACAAATTGAGGGTCCCGTAGCCACATCATCATATATAAAGCAAACTCTTCACAAAATCTTGTAGGTAAAAAGTATGAACATTTTATACGAGGACTTCTGCCCAATTTCTTATGGAGTGAACAGGCATTTCATTTATAGAGTTCGCGTATTTATATGGTAACATAATTTCTTTTATTCAAGTGGAGAAATATGATATGTTCATGTTGACTTTATAAAAAAATTGCAACTTCTAGCATCCAAAATTTATCACTCATTGCTCTCAATTTTTTTTTGATGCAATAAATAAATAAAAATTGCAAGGTAGCTTCAATGATAAGGTGCATTTTTCTACACCCCCAACAAAAAAAGAAAGAAATTAAAACCAAATGATAGGATTGAAATGAGAAATACTGATGGTGGATTTTTATTAAGAAAAACAACAATGAAAGTTTTGAATTAAAAAAAAAAATTGGTTAAATGTGTTCCCTATATGGATACAATGTCCTTCCAACGAGAAAATTTGCCCAATAAAATAAAAAATAAAAATAAATAAAGTTGAAATAGTTTTCCCCATAATTCCCTCCTATTCTTGACCGTTATCTTGGAATGTTGCGTTGGGGATTTGAGTGAGAATAGGAAAATGTTACATTTGGAGTCCTCAACCTATTAGAAATTTAACAAGAAGGGTTCTCAACCTATTATTTCAAAGACTCCAATCTTAAACTTTCTATTTTTGTTACAATTAAAAGAAAATAAAAAGATGTAAATGAAAGGAAATGCAAACATTCGCATTTTCTTCACTTCTATATCATTTATTTCTTTTTTATTAATCTACACATAATGTAAAGGTGGTATATAAAAGTAGATTTCTAATTAATGGGTAATGTATGACTAGTGAGATCTTGTGGGTTCTATAGTGATTATAATAGGAGTTACAAGAAAGTGGTGAATAATTTACTTGGTGGTAGTGGCTCTTTTCCAATCTGCCAACTTCAACGGTATTTTAATATAGTGCAAATGCCTTTTGTCTAACATGTCATCCTCACAAATAGTAGTTTATGAATAAATATATATTAATGATATCAAACAAAATTTCTAGAACATGTTATATTTTCTCTCTTTAAAAAGCTATCATTTAAAAGAATTTTCTTGATTAAAATATCATTCTGTTTGCTAGGGACTAGGGGTGATGAAAGGGAGAGACACAGTAAAGGCTAAAATCATGAAATGAGGACTCAAAATTATTGTAATAAATGGTTTGAGATCTGTGCTGCAAAAATATATAAGGTGGGGACCCATATATTAAATTTTGAATAGAATGAGGACGTGTTTTGAAATTAATCGTGAGTCAGTAAAATATCATATTGGGGTATGTTCGTGGTCGTGGAGAACAGAGAACAGTACCCGAGACAAGACATGCCAAAGAGGTTAAAAAAAAGAAAAAGAAAAGCCGCGGAATCGAGACAAAATCTCTCAACTCCACTTGATAAAACTCTCTCAAATCCGGACCCAAACACTGCCTTGCTGACACAATCTGGGCCCCGACACGCATACAAAAGACACGGTAACTTGGTCCTCTGATCTCTCACTCTCATCGGAGCCAGAGGCCCTTTTCTCCAGAAAGAGACGTTGCAATTGCTAGAAGAAAAGGGAAACCTTGCAGGAAAGTAAAGTAGTGCGATTTATACTTAAAAAAAGAAAATTATCACAGAATCTTGTCTTGTAGAAAAAGTTCAAATTCTGTGGAGGAGGAAGGCAATACATCCTGCAGTACTAGCGGAGAGAAAATGAGAAATGGATTTAGAGCTTTTTGTGGCTGTTTTGTGCTGCTAATGCTTTTTGGTAAGTGCCCATATCTGGTTTCTCTCTGTTTGTGTATGAACTTATGGGCATTGTGGGTATTTGTATAGTTCTTGCTATTTGGCCATTAATGGGGTTTTCTTTTGGAGTACTTATTCTCATTGAATTTTGAGGGTTTGCTTTATATGTTTGTTGAATCTGAGTTGAAAATGCGGTAATCTTTAGTCAAATGAAATGATTGTTTTTCATTTTCAATATGTTACCTGGATGTTTAGTTTTTTAACCTTAAAGAGTTTGACTATTTTGGCATGTTTATACACCTCTCTCCACTTTGCCTCTTCCTTGGGTTTTGTCAGGTTTTAGTTCAGTATGCTATCATTTGTTTACCTTCACTAAACTAGGTAAACAGGTAATAAACGTAAGTATTTACTGATGTAGTTTAGTTTTTACCTATTAATTTTTTTTTTCTTCTCTCCATTGGCTCTGTCCATACTCCATGGACCATGTTCTGGTTTATTAATAAATAATAATAACAGAGTGCATGACAGCATGAATGATGAGTTGGCTGTATCTGTATAAGACATTATTGAAGTGTAATAAACATATGAAGTATTTGTTTGTATGATAATATGAAAATTTGTTTATATGCATATAAGCATTAATGTCGAGTCCAGCAGGTGAGATTCTCGTAACTTTTAGGACCAGGGTGAATTAGGGACCTACTTACGATATCCAACCATCTGCAACACTGTAATGAAAAAGATTTTAATTTTGATTTCTTCCTCCAGTCCTAACTCCTATATAATCATCTTCCCTACAAAGTATGCCATATTGCTTAATTAAATGTATGCCCATCAACAGTGTGGCATCAGGGACATTAATGGTTTGTGATTGACAAACTCATCTATTCTGCATTTATTCCTAGAAACCATGCTAATTCTCATAACTCTTTGAGGTAGGAGTTGCTTGAAATGGTTATTATGTTTTAGCTTCTAATACATTTGTCCATTGACTCAACTTTTATTGGACTGATCGTCTTCTTTAATGAAGCCTATCCTACCTGCCTGCAATGCATATTGAGCCGTTAGTTTTTGGATTGATTAATGAGGCTGGAAGTGTTAGATACTGAGGCCGCCTTCACAATTTCCTCCCTTCTGGGTCCCTATGTAAGACAGGAGGCGTCCCAGAGTTTATCAATTGTATCATAAGACTGATTCTTGGCTTAAATTTTGGTACTGTTCTTTCTATTAGTAGGCCTGTTCATTTTATGTTTAAAGCCATATTTGATGGTGTTCAACTCGGAATATTGAGATGAAGTTACAAGTCATCTCTCCTGAAATTATAAGCGGCATTAAGCTTTAAGTGAGTGCGCAGAATTTGACGTTAATATTACCTACTACCTCCATCCCAAAAAGATGGTCATATTTCTCTTTTCACATAGATTAAGAAAAGTCCATTTAATAGTATTGGAAAAGTAAATTTTAACATCATTTATCTATTATACCCTTTCATTTATTAATTATTCCACTTTAATAATTCTATTTTCATGATAAATATACATATTAACTAGGGTCATATAAGAGAACTAATATTCCAACTACTTTTAAAAAAGGAAACTGGACCATATTTTGGGACGGATGAAAAAAGAAAACTGGACCATTTTTTTGGGACGGAGGTAGTATTAATTTGTAGAAGAATATGGATTAGATGATCAACAACTTCATGTGTAAGGGCATTTTCAGAACAATGGTTTACTATCGATTTGGCTTTGTGATGCATGTTTCTAAACTGTTTCAAACCAATTGGTTAGGTATCTGTAGAGGCAGCACTATTGGAGTTTGCTATGGAAGAAATGCTGACGATTTACCCACCCCAAATAAAGTTGTGCAACTTATCCAACAACACAACATTAAGAATGTGAGAATATATGATTCTAACATCCAGGTCCTTAAGGCATTTGCAAACACCAGAATCGAGCTCATGATAGGGATCTCCAACTTAGACTTGTTGCCGTTTGCTCAATTCCAATCTAATGCTGATACATGGTTGAAAAATAGCATTCTTCCTTATTATCCGGCCACAAAAATCACATATATTACTGTTGGCGCTGAAGTTACTGAAGCCCCCAACAATGTCTCTGCATTGGTAGTTCCTGCCATGCAAAATGTTTTCACAGCTCTAAGAAAAGCCGGCCTTCACAGGAAGATCAAAGTTTCGAGTACCCATTCTCTGGGTGTTCTGTCTCAGTCATTTCCACCATCTGCAGGGGCTTTTAACCGTAGCCATGCTTTCTTTCTGAAGCCCATGTTGGAGTTTCTTGCGGAGACTCAGTCACCATTTATGGTAGACATATACCCCTACTATGCCTATAGAGATTCCACAAACAACGTGTCCCTGGATTATACTCTGTTTGAGTCATCATCTGAAGTTATTGATCCAAACACCGGTTTGCTCTACACAAACATGTTCGATGCCCAGATTGATGCAATTTATTTTGCCTTAATGGCTTTGAATTTCCGAACAATCAAAATTATGGTCACTGAAACAGGGTGGCCTTCTAAAGGATCCCCCAAGGAGACTGCTGCTACTCCAGATAATGCACAAACTTACAACACTAATCTGATCCGTCATGTCATAAATGATACTGGTACTCCTGCAAAGCCTGGGGAGGAGATGGATGTTTACATCTTTTCATTGTTTAATGAAAACAGGAAACCTGGTTTAGAATCTGAGAGGAACTGGGGCATATTTTTCCCCGACCAGACAAGTGTTTATAACCTTGACTTCACAGGGAAAGGTTCTTTGGAGACAGCTACAGATGGTAATATCACCAGCTCAAATGGAACGTGGTGCATTGCCTCGCCCTCTGCGTCTGAAGATGACCTAAAAAAGGGCCTTGATTGGGCTTGTGGTTCCGGCAATGTGGACTGTTCGGCCATTCAGCCAAGCCAGCCTTGCTTTGAGCCTGATAACCTGGCGTCTCATGCATCCTATGCATTCAACAGTTACTACCAGCAGAATGGAGCTACCGATATTGCTTGCAGTTTTGGAGGAGCAGGGATCAGAACAAACAAGAATCCAAGTACAGATCGAATTTTCTTTACTTACAATTTTTAGTCTCTCTTGATACATGAAAAATTTAACCTTTTTCTCTAAATGCTGATGCAGGCTATGACAACTGCTTGTACATGACTTTTGGGTGAGTCAATTATTGAATAAACTGTTTCATATTTGGACAATGGTGTTTTTCTTTCCCGGTATTGATCGTAACTTCTTTTTGGCTGCTTGAATTCCACAGGAGCAACAAAACTGCTACAACTAATGCAACGGCCAGTGCTTCAAGATCTTCATCATCTGTGGACAAAGTTTCCGTATGGATTCCAGGCTGTCTGCTTATGGCTTTTCTTCCATTTCTCTAAATAAATCATCGGCACTGACAGAATTTGCTTCAGGAAGAATATTATTCATTCAGATAAGACTAGGATCCTCCTGACAAACCGAAGGCACCTTCAGTCGGAGATGTGTGTTTGAAAGTTGCATGTTTTGATCGGATAGCAACTTCTTCCCTCTAAATTTTGATAATTCCATTCCCTTACTGACAGAGCAAATGAGGGATTGAGAAGAAAAAATCTAAAATTTGATAATTTCTTCTCTTGTAAAGAGGGCACTGAAAAATCTAAAGAACCAATGCACAGTATTGTAATTGCAGACATCAATGAATGCTCTAGTTTGAGTAGTGACTGAGCTTACTTTTGTATGATACTCGTTTGAAGCTCAAATTAAGGGAAAATTTTGGTGCTGTGAACTGTAATCTTTCTTGGGTTATCAAAATTGCGGATATGCTGTTATTAAAGCCAATAGCAATGTACATTTAATACTCATTTCGATTATTCGAAATGTAATCTTTCTTGGATTATTCGTCAATACTCATTTCGATAGCAATGTACATTTAATAGAAACATATAAGAAACTAAGAACCCAATTAATTTCTTTAGTTTAGCGGCATTAGGTTATTAGGCACCACGCTCAATCCTGTAGCGCGGGATCATCGCAGAGCCCTCAGGTCCGAACTTTTTGCAATTCCTATACGAAGCTAGAAAAAAAAAATTCTTGTACCCCTGGCCGATTTCTTTTCAAAAGCTCCAATTTAGCAATAAATTAAGTCTCATAAATACAGTCAGTTTTAATTTTGTTAACATACCAAAATCTTCTTGGTGAAAATTAAATCTCTCTACCCTTTTTTTTTAATTTATTTTTTTTTTTTCTCGGGGGGGGGGGGTGGGGAGGATAACATCCTGATCGTGAGAGCCATTACCCTATCTGCAAATACAGGCAAATCAAATCCAAAAAATCCATCAAATAAACTCAAATATTACACAATTTATTCACATGATTCATAACAATTTCCATTAGCAGAAAATCCAACAATAAAAGTTGTTTACTTCAGGCACAGATCACACTATCTATCACTTCTCAAACACCGGAGTCGATTTGTCCTAATCAAGACCCAAAGCAACATCAGATTCGTTCCATCAGGTTCACTACAAATACCAGCGCAGGCATAAAATTTAACTTTAAAAAAAGGGAAAAGACTCTCAGACGAATATAAATATATCAAATGCAAACGAAACTACTTACCAAAACAATCAGAGACCCTGATCAATAAGATAATCACCAATTTTCTCAACAACCATGTTGCACTGTCCTGGAGTCATAGGTTCATCATAGATACCAATGATCAAGGCCATGCTGGTCTTTTTCACAGTAATACCACCAGGTCCCTGTAGAGGAAAATGAAAAATAATTGGAACAGGGTTTCAGCGAGCACAGATTGTCAGTCACTCCGTTGTTACCTACCCACAAATATAATAACCCACATTCAAACAATCACACAATTGCTTTAGTTGATACATCTGTGTGGTTATGCATATGTTAATAGAACAAATACCCTAAATAATCTCAAAACTAGATTCCATGAATCCTTTTGTTCAATTTAAATAGTTAAGCAAACCATTAACTTAGACTCATCACAGTGCTAACAGAAATCCTTCAATAAAGAATAATGGACCCAACATTTCAAAGAATGAAACATATCATGACACGAGTTTTGTATTAAGTATAGATAGTAAGACAGTTAACTTAAACATGGGGTGCACATATATGTGCATACAAAATTTTACATTTAGAAATATTGTTTATGTTTGTTTACCTCAGCTTTTGGCATGAGAAGGTAGTTTCAGACTTTCAGTAGTTATTACTTTTTAAAAGCCATTTTCATTTTCTTAAAGAGTTTATAATGATCGCATGAAGTTTCTTTTGCCTTGGGGTAAGAACTGACAGGGATGCGGGCCATGCAGCTAAGTCCAAAAGGTCTTGAATGGGATGCGAATGTAAAGATATTCAGATGAGGATTCTGAAGTGAGTGCAATTTTGAGTTGAGTGTGGAGACCGTGAGAGATGAGGTAGATTCTTGGAGAACAGGCTATACCATCTGCGAAAGATTACAAAAATCTGTGTTTTCTTCTAGTTTCATAGATGCTGCTTTTTCGGGTGGGGGGGGAGTGAGAATGTATCTTTAGAATGAATAAATAATCAAAATAAAAACCAAGCCCGAACCAAAATTGGATAATTGGTGAACAGAACATTAAATTCACATGCTACATCAGTAAATATTACGAACTCTAGCAAAAGGGTCGAATATGTTTACCAGCTATAATTTGAAGCAGAAACAAAGACAAAAGCGATACCTTCTTCCCTCGGATGACAACCCCTGGCTCACCTTGAATGACCATGTATTTTGTACCACCAAGGTGCAAACCAGTAGGAGCGAGTGAACCAGGATTTTCAAAGTCATTCATGATAGCAGTGATCTCCTCAGGCTTGAACTACACCAACATTAATCAGAAAAAGAGAGAACAAATTTAAGTTCACCCATAAACATACCGACGAAGATATAAATCCTATCCAATAATAATAGTAATAATAAATAAATTCAGTGCATAGCAAGAAGCATATATTCATTTTTTTTTTTTCTTATTACTAATGTCCCTTAACTTTTTCTTTTCTTTTTTTTTTTTTTTTATTCTCTCAACAAAAATGCTATCTCCAGTTTCCAGTCATCTTTTGTTGAATTTTACCAATATCACTAACATCATAGCATTCGCTTCTGCATCACACTTCATAAACTGTTATGAGTAATAATATTGACAAAAAGACTAATCAACAAAGAGTTACAAACCCAAGGCGACTTCTTCATCAGCTCCACAGGAAAAGAAATATTTTCACATATTTGACAATTGAAAGGAATAAATCAAAAATCTTGGTAAGAAAAATGTATGCACAAAAAGAACAGAAAAATCGCCATAAATTTGGAAGGATCAACTAAAAAATTGTTCTGAAAACAGAAGAAATTAAATTTAAAAACGTGCACTGGGGGGAAAGGTTAATCAAAACCGATAAATCTTACTATAAATCGATGGTTACAATTCAAAGTCATCAAAGAAAACTACAAAGGTGTAAAGTTAAACCAAGAGAGACAATGTGAAGCTCAATCTAAAATCGGGTAACTTTATTATTAATTAATAAAATAAAATACAAGTAAATAGATGACTTCGTGGATGTCCAAGCTCAGATCAGATCACATAATTAGCATACTTGTAATAACAACAACAAAGAATATAAAAGAGATCCAAAAATTAATTGAAAAAACTCATCTTACATAACAAAAAAAAAAAAAAAGTAAGTAAGGACCTGAGGGAAGGTGGAACTCTGAGCCCAAACGCTGCCGTCGTGGCCGAGGATAGCAGCGGCGGTAAGGTGATTGCCCTCGATATCCGCCATCAAGTGATCATCTATGTACGATTGCCAAGACATCTTCGATTCGATTGAATAATTTCTGTTTGTTGAACGAATTTTTGGTTTGTATGGAGTGGTGGAGTGGTAACTCGTACAGAAACAGCTTTTTTTTTTAATCAGTCCAGGCCTTTCAGTGTATTCTGTCACTTTTACCCCTTCAATCATTTCCTCTCCCCCACCCCCAAAAAAAATCAGTAAGACCCAATCTGGCAATCAATCTCATCACTCAACTCTCTCTCTTCCCCTCTCTCTCCTTTTTTTTCCTTTTTTTTTTTGAGAGGGAACATTCAAAATTAGTTTTTCTATAGAGTTTATTGAGTACTATCTTCTCATGATTCGTTGAATCTATTTTCAATGTGTCTAATGAGATCTTGTCACATAATTCATTAAACATCATACATAGTGTTCAACGAACTCTATAGAATATGTGTGTTCAAAGTTCCAATGTTAGTTTGAGAGCCATACATCATGAGTTAATCCAATTAAAAGCCAATGTGTGTTTTGTGCCATAGCATGTTTCAGTACTATTTTGTCACATCACAAGACAGATCCCGTTATGAAACCAAAGTTGGTTCTAAAACCAAACGTTTCCACGTTGATCAATAATAACCCCCCAAAATTGTAATTTTATGTCATTGATCATATTCTAACGTTAGTTGGTTGGCACTTTATGACGCAAATAACTGAGGTGGACGCAAGGCTTACCGTTAAACCCCGCATATAACAAGATAATTATTTATTTTTTATTAGCTGTGGAGCTGGCAGCTGGCGCTATAAATGTTTTCAACAATGCCATATCCTCTCTTATTGGTGCAATAAAGAGTGTTCACTTGCACCCGTTTCTTCCAACGCATATCATCAAGAATTTGTTGATTTGTTGATGTTATTATATATTTTTACCTGGAATAAAATTTTATATAAATAGTATATTGCTTTACTAGCAAGGTATCATGATCTAAATCTATTTTGATTTTTTTAACCAGAAAATGAAAAACAAAGTTTTCCAGTACCACATTTACTCTAGCCACTAATGACATATTCGAGAAGTGGCTTCAATTTGACATCGATGGATGGGACTTGTTCTTCCAGCATGTATTTTAGTTCGAGCGGTGTTATTTCCGCAAAATGACCATTTTAACTCTCTGTCAATTTGTGGTTGATTTCTGTCGGCCCATATAGTGGTCCCACCTTTGTCGGTCTTACTAGATAGTTTACCCCTACCGTTTACTTAGGCCATACAAAATACTACATCCTGAAACTAATTAGAAAAATATTAATTTTTTGATATTTAAATTATATTAGATATTATATTAAATAATCATTTTAATAATTCTTCAATAAAAAAAAATTAATTTTAATAATTCAGTTATTTATACTCTCTCCACTAATCCACACGAAATTATAAAATGGAAAACACCTCTTAATGACCTCTTTTTACTTCTCTCTCATCTATCAAAATATTCTTGTATAGGAAAATCCTAATCTCTGGATTTTGGTGAATCCGACTTCAACTCCCTTCCACAGTTCATCTCAATTGAGAAATTTTCCTCTTGTGTTGAATATTCAGTTTGTCATAGTCAAGTATTATAGTATTAAATGTTAGTTTTGCGACCAATTTTGAGTTCTTTGATTATTCTGCTGGCGTAATGCATTACAAGTTTCTTTCCTTTTTTTTTTTCTTGTTTTGAATGTTTTTTCGTCAGTTAGATCAATTTGTTCTATATATTTTTCTTTTTAATGAGGTTTTCTATGATCTTTGATATAACAAATGGAAAAACAACAACCACGACAAATTTCACGGTTAACCAAGCCAAAGCAATTTGTGTCGTGTTTGTCGATGAGGAAAACTACAATGGATTGTGTGTATGTACCTTACTATGTATGGCGAATGAGGAAATAGTACTCAAAATCAATTACATTATTTAAAGTTTATTTAGTGTAATTTTTGAAATCTATTACACTAAGTGATGTATTATGCAATCTATGCCATCGGCTGTAATTGAGGTGTACTACATTGAATTTGATGTTAAATATTTATCTAGGTGTATTACATTGTATTTTTTGATTGTAACGCACTACGTAGATTAGAGTTAACATATTAGTCTTACAATAAAATGAGTTATACTTTATTTTTATGAAATATTATGTATTGCAATCTGCAACTGAAAATTACTTATTATATGGAAGTGTAATATACACTTGTTTTAATGTAATTTGTTACAATCAAAATTAATTACACGTATCATGAGTGAAGAATTGTTCGTATTTTAGGCATGAAAATCGTTCATTAAAATCCATATAAACTATTTATCTAATATCAATAAGGTGGTAGAAAATCAAAATTGTAATATATTACAATACCATGTATTTATATCAATAAAATTCTACTATATTCTCCAGATTTGTAGCGATTATAATTATTATGTCCCACTTTAATTTAATTGGGTTTCCTTATTGTGGTAAGATTTCCAGTTATGATAAAATTCTATTATATATTCTCCAGATTACAATTATATTTCAATTTAATTTAGTTGAGTTTCCTTTTTTAAAACAGATAGAGATAAAGTTTCAATTATAGTAGGTCTCTAACAATTACAATCATCTTTCATTTTGATAAGATTTTCCTTTTTTAAAAGAGAATGTTGGAAAATAAAATCTGAATTTTTTTTAATTCCCGAAATGCTAACAGTATTTTTGCAATTTGTTTACTCTATTTGTTACAAATTTCCAAATTATTACAAAATATAGTAATTATTCAAATTGTTACATATGTAACAAGTTACGTGTACAATTCCCTTTACTTAAATTGGAAAAAAAAATCGAACATAGTGTATTTTCAAGCCGGGAAATGTTTGGTGGTTCGAACCCATGGTGTAGTGATTAAATACTCACATCTCAGGCGTGAAGTCTCGAGTTTGAATCACATATACCATTTCCTTAATTTCCATCCCCCTCCCTTATGCCACTCTTGCATTAGAAGGGGGAAAAGGAGAAGGAAAAAAAAAAAAAAGAAGGGAAATGTTTGAGAATTCTCACCCAAAAAAAGAAAAAAAAAATCTCAATTGGTGCTAAAAACTCGTAGAATTTTGATATAGAAACCATGGAGGCTCTATGTACATGTCACGTCACATGACGCACAATGGTTATGTGTGCTCTACTATGCATCCACATGTGAAAGGTCTCAACACGAAATTATATATATTGTCGCTGATCGATCAAGGATACTTCATTGCCAACTCAGTCATTTTATATAGTGTAGTCTTAACACTTTTTGAATGCATATATCGTTACAAGATGTATAAAATTTGTTCACACTCATTGAAATTTATTCACACACTTAAAAGTCGTCATTTCCAAGAAGAAATAGCAAAAAAAATATTCAAGTAAATACAATGAACACATACGTACAAATAGCATTTATGGATATTACTAAATATAAGATGAGTTGGGCAGTCAGATAAATTTTGTCATGGTCGTCCCCCACCCGAACTGTTAGATGAATTGGGAGAATCCCAAAAAGGTATTCTTCATTCCACTAAATAATTCCCCTTGCAACTACTTTAAGGGACCAAATCTTTACAACTGTACAAACCCTAGCTCTGCCAATAGTACTACTTTTAATATCATTCAAATCTTCCCATGAAGTGAAATGAACATCAACCTTTTAGAGTGAATAGATTGTCTTACTGTTTGAACAAATATTTTATTCCTATGCTAGATATCACAACAAATATAATTGAAGGAAATTGGGCTGCCGGCCATCCCAAATTAAAGATACGTGTTGATGGGGCGAAATAGTTGAGTTGGATCCATTATCTACACCATGTATGGAACTATATAATCTTCCATATTCATAATTAGTTAATCCACTCGTGCATTGCACGTGTAAAAAAGATGGTAAAAATATATCTATTTGACAATTACATAATAAATAAATATTTGTACCTTTGTAAAAAAATTTTAAAGTATACAGTAATTGAATAATATGACCAATGATCAAATATTTAAAGGAGAAAATTTAATCAAATCAACCCAGAGTTAAATATATATAGGTTACGCATTTGGCTTTCTACGATCAAATATATGCATACTACCACAAATGCTCAAGGCTTTAACTCTACAAACACTATTAATTAATAAGCCTTAAAATACAACCATCATCTTCCATATCAAGAGCTAATAATCATTCATCAAGAGCCAATTAAATATCAGCTCTCTACCTAAATCAAATTTTGTCAATCAAAAATATAAATATCTAGATATTGTAATTTATAAACAAAAAGATTGTATCAAAATTCATCGACTATATAAAGAAACTATGAGTACCCATTAATTAATATGTAAATTATATAAGTATATGAGTACCCATCTATATCAAACTCTAATTCAAAAAACTAAAAAAGTCTGTTTACGCGATTAGAGGGGAAGAGAGAGAAGATGCGGTATGAGCTTTCTATTAGAGGCCTACGGCAAAAGAAAAGTTGTAGTTGAAGTAAAGTATGGGCAGACACTGAAGAAAAAGAAGATTAGAACACAATTTATCATAATTAAAGACATATCATAGCAAAAGAGACTGAGAAAGGAAAGTTACATACGGATATGGAATAAAAAATTTTTTAAAAAAAAAGCTTGCTGTAATTTAAAACTTTTACCACAGAAAAGGCTCACCGCGAGAGTGACCGCAGAAGAAATGAGCGGGAAAAAAATGAAGGCACTTAAGTGTCTTTATATATTAATAGATTATAAACTCAAATATATATAATCCATAAATTATCACTATAATGAACTCTCTAATTCTCTCAAAATAAACCATTTAGAGTAGCCAATGATCCTCTTTTCACTATTGCTTCAATTTTTATCTCTGTAAAAGTGAACGAAACAAACTATACAGAACTTAGTGTAAGAAGAGAAACAAACTATAAGAATCATAAACATGATACGGCAATCATATCCTAATATACTCTTTCAAAGAAAAAGCAGCTTTTTTTTTTCCTTGTCTTTTCAATTGCTTTTTTTTCCCTTTGTTCCTTTGTCCTTTGGTCTTCTTTTCTTGTTTTTCCAACTGGGATTTATTGCAGAGTTACTTCAGTTTGAGTCAAGTAGCAGAAAAAGGAAAACCCAATAATGTATGTGTGTATATGTATGTATGTATTATGGTCCATCAGATAGCACTTGGAATAGTAATGATTTTGTCTGTTTTTGTTTCTACCCATGATGATCCTGGTTGTCAGAGTCATGCCAGAAGGTGGAGTACGTCAACCATTCTGCTTCTTGGGGATTTGTGATGGATGATTCCTGCATTCAGTAGCATTATTATTATTAAACACTTGGACGTGAATTGGAGAAAGATGTATTTGAGGAAAATTTTCCATATATTTCTAAGAATATTGAAGTCTGGTACTGTGCTGACCAATGAGAACCAAAACAAGTATATTAATCAATTAACTGGTCCTCTATATGTATATAGCAGGGAAAAGTTTCCCCAATACTTAAAAATATCGAACTCAATGGCTTCAACTTTGGTTTCCGCTTCATGTAAAAAATGTCTAATGGGGAACTCTCCTTAATTTAACTTTCCTAGAAGCTCTTCCAACCTAAAAAAAAAAAATGCTTTCAAAAAATCACACAATGTTTTAAAAGCAGATTTTTCCTTCAGAATTGCTTTAGGTTTTTCCTAAGGCTGGCCGCCATCCCAAAGAGGCTGACAGGCCGTGGACACTTCAGAAAATGCATCTAAGCATATATAGATTAATTAAAGCAATTTCAAACAAATTACTCAAATAATTCCGGATGTAACTTCTGCATTTCAAAAGCTATTTTTGACTTTTCAAAAGCAATTAACTATTTCTAGCTGCACTGGCAAATATTCTTCCGTGTGAAAGCATGCACAAAAAGAACAGTTCCATGTGTTAAGATCACTGGTTTTCTTGCTTTGTATGGTTTAATTAATTACAGTTTTTTTTTTTCAGTTGGACATTTTCTTTTTTGCTTAATTTTGAATTAAAACAGCCCAGATGACATAAGGTGTTCAACTTTTCTTTATCTTTATTATATGCTTTAGCATTTGGTTAGAATTGTACTCCTTTTAGTAATGTTTCAAATTACTTATTACTCCCATGTATGCACTAATTTTAGTTTTTCAAAAGTAGAACAAAAGGAGGATTCTTGTTGCAGGAAAAATTCAAATGAGAAAAAAATGAAGAGGAAAAACAAGTACATATTTCTCATAACATTTTAGGTAAGAGAAGTTAGATATATAGTACTAAACAATATCATATATAAGAATAAAGCATGAAAAACCATTAATTGTAATCATAATTATTATATTGTACAAAATGATCTTATATATACTTATCACTAAATATATATACTTGTCACTATATATACTCATATATAGTACAATTTATGATCTTATATATTGTACAAAATGATCTAATAAGTAACGAGGTCCCCTACTTTTTTACGGTTATAATGAAACTCAATATATATAGGTCCTATAGGATCTCCCACGCTACTGCATGCTTAATTTACATGTTGTTAAATAACCAGATTTTGGTATGCACCAGCTTGCTAATTTCATGTACTTTTTCACGTTTACTATATATATCATGTTCAAACTAAGAAGATAAAAAAGAAAAGGCTTCTATTAACAAATCTCTTTAGTTTTTGATTCCAATGTTTCTCTTTAACTAAACCAAAATTAAGCTTATCATCATTATGCCTTTTGTGTTTAATTATTATCAAGATTTTATAATTTCTTGATTTCGTGCATTATTATCCAGTTTAATGTATCATTTATCTTATCTTGTTCGATCTCACAAGGCAAACAACAATTTTACGCGAAAGAGAATATGTTTGTGGGTGAGTAAAAAGTTGTGTATATATATACTTACTTCCTTGATATGATCAGTTGAAGGGCAACCCATAACAACTTCCTCCAATCCTGATGCAGACCTTCTTCCCAATTTATGATGCTGCTGTTGATGTTGTTGCTGAGAAACATGAAGTCATTACTTACAACAAAAACCAAACATATATAATCATCTTTAAGATTATGTTTTGTCTGAAAAAGAGAATAAGTATAAGGGGATCTTATTATAATTGCTTGTTTGCAACTTGGAAGACACCAAATCACCACTTAAGTCATTTTTCTTTATTATTAAACCGTTAGCAGGTGGCTGGTACGCAAAATTATAGTAAGTACTAGACATGATATATTAGGCACAACGTTTTTTTCCCTTTATATACTCTAGTCTTTCTATAGGAACGGTTTTATCATGATTTAACATGAGTATATGTATCAATTATGTATTTATACATACAAAAAAAAAAAATTTAAAAAGTTGCGAGGCCGACATATCGTAGTCCCCACCAGCCATGGCCAAATTCTATGTTTAACCACCAAACCAAGACTATATAAATTTATATAATGTGGCAATGGGATATATCTACTATAAATCTTATTTCTCGACGATAAATCAAAAAATCTTGGGTGTTTATCGTGTTTTCTAACACTATTATATATCATTACATTACACAAGAGAATGAACACGACCGGAATGTACACATACAATACAACGTGGCTACATTTTTACCTTTAAATTAATCTTATATGTTTCTAGAGATTATATGTATTCAAGAAATTAATCAGATGGGGTGTTTTGGATGAATAAGGTTTAAACTAAGTAAAATGTACATGTATGTATATTATACCTGGAAATTATGATTTTGCAGAATCATTCTGGGGACGTGAAAGGAGTCTTGATCAAGAATAATGGATGTCATGTGATGATGATCATGAAGAGGAGGGGGTGGAGAGATTATAGTAGAAATAGAGAGTGAAGGTCTGCTGACGTGGAATGCTGTCTGAGTCACGTGAGTTGGTGCCATTTGATGCTCATCGCACGTGACCCCTCCTCCTGCTGAAACTTCCCTTGCAATTGAAGCTTCTTCAACCCCAGCTGCCTGCTACATAAATTAATAATAATAGTCCATTAACTGATTAACAGTTAATTTTGCTAGCTGGCTAGTCCCTTTTAATATTCTCTCTGTCCTTTTCTTTTCTCTTCTTTTCTTTTCTCATTTTTTTCTTTTTTGGGATTTTCGGGTTTTCTCGTGTTTTCATCTTGATGGGTGAACTGCTTAGTTTTTTCTTTATCATAGTGTTGTTATCAAGCAAATATAACATATTTTTCAAGCTTTTTGTATAAGCAATTAATTATTAATTCGTACTGCATGCATGCATTAATGTACTCATATAGAAAAATAGAACTAGACTAGTAAGTACATATACATATATATATATATGTATATTACCTACAATGGTTATGATTAGGATTTGAAGTTGCAGAATTTGAAGAATTTCATGGATTAATGCAGAAAATTAAGAAGTTCTGCTGATGGAGATATGGAATATTAAGAGACATATAAAATATGCTTTTTTGTCTTAATTATAAGGATGAAAACATATATATTACCTCATCAAAGGGCTTTCTGAAGGGAAGGAAGCTGAAATGGTCTCCTCTCAGTGGCTGGATATCCAGTGCACCGTAGCTCGACATTGGGGAGCAGCCGCCACTACTCCCTCCATGGTGGAATTCATCGACTGGAGGAGGGATTATTATTTCCATCCCGGTGCAGCTAGTAGTATCTCTATTCCGATCGCTAGAAGTAGCTAACTCGACAGCGGTATTATTATTCGTGTTATTCTTTTCGGTCGACCAATTGCATTGCCTTGGTTGAGTCTGATAGAATATCTTGGAAACTACAAGTTCACCTTCTTTGTCTTCTTCATTTTGGCCTAGGTGGTATTGATGCATCACCCAATTTGTTTTTTCTGGTTTTCTATTTTTCCCAAAATTTGTGTAGAGAACCAAAATTTTCTTGCACCCCTTTTGCCTCCCATTAGCCATGACCGGCCGGGTTTTACCCGTCTTGTGCCACCGGGTTTCTCCGCCATGCAAATCGCATTCCGTTTGAATTTTCCTTCTTTTTCGGGTGCCGGTGGTGTATGCCTTTGATGGTCTGTGGAAAAAGTGCCTATTCAAGCCATCTCTTGTCACTCCTAAAATTAGGAACAAAATGAGCGCAAAAGGTAATAATTAGTTCCTAGTTGATGCCGAAGCGCTAGAGGTGCTACTCGCTCAAGAGTCTTGACGGCACATTTTATATTGAGAACTAAATATATCAAGAAGGGAGAAAAAATTCAAAAGTGTACAAAATCAAAGGTAGGTTTGCTTAGGTGCGACAAACTATGACTTTGATGATTAAAATTTCTTGAAATAGTTCGTAGAAAATAAACAAGTTGATAATAAAACAAACCCTAGAATCCTTTTAGGTGTATCTTGCAAGCAACAAAGTGGAAACAATTCCTAATTAATTCCATTTAAATTAATTAGGGAAAAATGAAAATCACAATATTCACACACTAAGACACACAGTGATATTGTAATTTAATTTTCATTTCTCCCATTGTTTCTATAAGCTCCTTAATTGATACCTGGAAGTTTTTCTGGGTGAGTATAACAAATCCCATCATCACCTTCAATAGTTGGAATAAACTCATCAATCAACGGATGAGATTTTGATTCTTTGCCTTCTACTTTTGCTTCAAGGTGCTCTATCAATTCTTGATCTGTTGGATCAAATTTTACACCTGCTGGTAGGCCTACCCAGTCCTGCAAATTAGTGAATCAAAATCAACTTTGTATAGACATATAGAGAGGCAAAAAAAAAAAAAAAAACCCAAAAACCAAATAAAATAAGACATGATTGATTTCATGAGAAAGCCACACTAATGAATGATCCTTTATCTCTGTATGGATTCTTGTATATATATATGAAAATATTTTAGACTGAAAAAAGAAAATAAAGTAGACGTACCGGCTTCCGTTGGAGTCGGTGTCCGCATCCGGGACACTGCTTGGATCCACGTAATTGATGCTCCTCAAGCTTTGAATCAATGAGATCATGAGAGCTGCTGGCGGATGCCAATTGAGTAGTACTGCTCTTATTCATAGTTCTCTCTTCAAAGGTATATAAAAAATTTACAGCTTTTTAATTTAATTATCTAGGATGATGAAACCTTAACCTCCACGAAACCTTCTTAATTATATGTGTTTTGTCTGAATACCAGAGCCTCTTACCCATTTGAAGAAACTACCCTCTTATGTAAAGAAAAACCCATAAAAAAAGATCGTATTTTGAAACAAGAAACAGTAGTGATGAGTTCACAAGAAATCAAAACTGGGAATATTTCAGATATTTTTCAAGAAAAGTAATTAAACTGATGATGAGGCCCCCGGGGGGGGAGAGAGAGCTGTGAAGGTGGGGAAGAGAGAGCTATAAAACCTGCTTTAGCAATGGAAGAAACAGCAGAATTCCCTGGTAGCACTTTAGCGTAAGGAAGGGAGTGCGATAAAGAAAAAGGTGTCCCATACATACGCTATATACCGCCTTTAACTCTTTCCTTATTTAAGAACTCCTTCAACGCGGTTTCTCTCTCTACCTAGAGTGTGTATATATACGGATATATATATAGAGAGAGAGAGTATACATAGAGAGAGAGAGAGAGAGAGAGAGAGAGAGAGAGAGAGAGAGATGGGATTTATCATCATTTATGTATGTAAAGCCGATGGGCGGCCAAGCCGTTGTTTGGAGTCTCCTTGACTGGTAAAGCGGAAAAAGGGAGGAAGGAACCTCTTATTCAATTACTGTTTTATGTATGACAATATATACTACTTTGATTAATCAAAGCATAGCTTCTGATGAATGATTCTATTGTTCGTATTTTCTTGGTAAAAAGTTTACATGAATAATTAACATCATGTCATATTTATACAAATGTATTTTCTTTCAAAGTTTATTTTCAACCCAAAAAAAAATTAAAAACATAAGTAAAATATAAGTCACACGCGCACACACACATATATATATATGCACATGAAATAATTGACGTAATTTGATTATTATATCTCTAGTATATTGATCACACACTAAATTTTAAGATTATGGAAAGTACTTGAGAAAATATTGAAAAAATTACATCTTAAGGCTTAATAATATTTAATTATCTATGGAAATTTCATGCATTGAATCAACTACTGTTTTAGCATATTTATCACTTTTACTTAGAAAAGAGAGGATTGTTGCTTTGTTACTAATAGTACCTTTATTTATTTTGATATTGTTGCTCGTTTTTATTGATATAAATGTGATTTTTATTAAATGTGCGTTCAAATTTTGGAACTGAAATAAAAGTGATTTGTTGATCATTACAATAATGCTAGTCTTTTCCTATGTTTCACTAGATGATCGATTATTGTATGTCCAACAACTGTGTAGTGAAAATTTTTCTTTGGGCTGAAGTGAAAAAGAAATTTGGAGAAGAAAAAAGGTCAAAATATGGAGAGAAGAAGAAAACCGGAAAAGTAAAATAAAAAATGATAGGAAGTCACATGAGTATTGGGCTGAAGGACTGATTATGACAAAAAGCGGGGACAACGTTGCTTGATATGCAAGGCAAATGAGCAGTATACTTGATGGGCTACCACCATCTATTTTCTCTCTTTTATATATATATATATATATATTATTTTTTTATTTTACAAGTCCAATGTTGAATTCTTTCCATATAATAGTAATAAGGATTATCGACACCAATAGCTCGAACAAGACAAATTAAAATACGTTTGTAAAGTAAATTATAATCGGTTTAAATTATAAATAACAATAATAAATAAAATAAATTACCTGACACAGTGAATCTGTGATAAGTAGAAGTGGGATCCATAACTTAATATGATGGATCGTCGTGTTCATATTTTTGGTTTCATATAATGTGCACATAATAACTTTGAATCACATTTAAACTTTGTTATTACATCTAATTCAATTATAATCCAGCAAGATGATGACGATGATGATAATCTATATATTAATAATAAGAGAAGTTTGGCTGGTATGCTTTTTCCCTACCAATAGTCTGGTTTCATAAGAATTGTCTGGTATGCTTTTTCCCACTAATAGTCTGGCTTCATAAGGATAAAGATATTGATAATATCATTAATGACGTCATCTGTGAAATTATGTTTTTTTATTTTTTCTGAATTATTTTTTAATCACATCTTCCTGATCTTTTCCTTTTCAAAATTTACACTGATATCATCCGTCTTTTAATTATAAATAATTAGAAATACCATAAGAATAAATCTTTCTTCCTTTAATTAAAAAAATAAATTCCACATTTAGTATTATACTGAGAAAATGATCGGGACGTCATCTTTTTTTCTGTCCTAATTTTTTTAATTTATATTGTTATGCATGTGCAATGCACGGGGTTAAAAATCTAGTAATAATAATAATAATAATAATAATAATAATCAAATTGCGAAGGAGTAATGCGGGGTAGTTAATTTCGGATATATATCACTTGTACAATTTTCATAAAATAAAATACATTGAACAAACTAATTGGATAGGATATCAATTGCAAACTGTGAATTTATAAACAATTTGGATACCCTTCAGTTGACCATTTTAAAACTGAGTTTTATTTAAAGCGATTGCTATGTTTGGTACCATACATCATTCTTGGAGCACTGACCTCGATTCAACTGTGAGGACATGACAGTGATGACACTGTGCTTGGTTAATAAAGCTCATTGGTTTGTCTTGAACCTAAAAATTTTTGCGTCTCCTTTCAACAATATATCAAACTGTAAATTTTCAAATATCTCATAACCTAGCCAGTAAAAGTCCGAGCTACTCATGAAAACAGAACATTTCCCACTAGCCAAGCCTTGGAGTTCACTAGCCGCTCAGGCCATCACGATCATGGGTAAACGTTAATTCTAGAGATATTTATCGAGCGTAGGTCTCAAGCCAAGAGCATTAATTGAGACTTGAGAAAAAACGTAGTTTGTTTCGACATCTATTCTTTTATTCAAAAGAATAATAATCAAAAGAGTCAAACAAATTTATTCAGGTGAACGAGACTACAAATCCATATTTAAGTTGAATTTTGACTAATCAAGTAGTGGAGCCCATTTGATTTATTTTGATGGATCAACACATGCTCATTTGATAATCATCTTTGGCATTCCGTGCATGAACTTAATAATAATATATATACATTTCTTCAATTCACAGAATTGTTGTACCAACCCGCGACATCGACTAAGCACGCTATCTCCTTCTCTAACATATATATTTTTCTCCTTTGATCTGTTCACTCGAGCTATAAATTTCACGTCAATTTGAATAAAAATAAAAAATTTGATTGAACTTTTCACAAATTTTTATAACAATTTTCGTGGATTTAATCACCCACTCTGCAAAAAGTTTACTGCCCATAGCAATAAAAAAAGCACAAATGGTTGCCTGTAAGTCTACATCCAAAAAATTCAATCTTACATCAGATTTCTCGGTGAACTATGGATTACTTGTTTGGCACATGCACTTTTATAAAGTATATGTCCTTCACAAGAGTGGAATTATCATCACAAGTTTCCGAAATAGTGTGTTAATGCATTCATGTTAAGTTGTAGATGGGAACAAATGTTTCATCAAACTATGGGAAAAGGATTCGGTTATGTTTCACTTTACGGCTATCCATAAAGTCGTGTTTCGACCAGTACCTTGTATCAAGCATGCTCTAGAGTTTTACGAATAAGGACAATGGACGTAAACACGCCCGCCACGTGACCAATGGAGAAGTTGTAACCTCTAAGTAACAACTTCAAGAGAATTGAGTTGTTCATCTAATGAAGACTTCAGCTCTCTGTTTCATGACTTTGACATTTTTATACAAAGTTTATCAAGTCTTCATGGACCGCAATGAAAGATGATTATTCATAATTCCCAATCATTTGATAATAGCTACAACACATATCAAAGTAACACAAAGGAGATGAAATTGTGAGTTGAAACTTGGCTTTTTAGTACACATTTTTTTATAACCACATAAAGAGCCCACGATTGTACAATAGGACCGTGTTATTCAAGTAAACATCAGGCTTCCAAATAATATGCAAAAGACATGTGGGAAGCGTTAATTTTACAGCCAGGACAAAATTTAGGAAGCACAAGATTGAAAGAGCTGTGGAACCAAAAATTCTGGAGAAAAATTACAACTCGTATAAATAATTGATCCCGCCAAATTATTCTTCATATAAAAGAATCTCTAGTTTCCTTATTAACAGGTCAAACGACAGACAAAATTGAGGAAACTGGAATGGGGCCGGATCAGAGTACCACAGAAGGGCATGCTCATTTTGAACGGACTCTGCTGCTAACCGCATCATAACTTGGAACGTGACTAACTGCAATATTATGGGATTATTAAGTGAGAATAAAGAATTTTAATGACATCATGTGCCAAAAGGAAGAACACTGGGGAATGGAGTTATGTGGGACAAAGTTGTTACCGTCTCCATACGATGCCATGGTGAGAGGAGATGATAAGAGCTTCTGAACAGTAGAAGCAATATCTTTTGCTGTAACTTCATCAATGGTCTTCAAGAAATGTTCAGCTGATTTCCTGAATATGCAAAAGCAGTTGAATTTTTCATTAAAATTTGTCACTTTGGAAAAGTAATCAACCAGCACAACACAACACAACACAACACATTGCATTCATATTCTAATTACCATTTCCTGGAGATGCTTATGAATTAAAGTTAGTTCACACGACTCTCACACAAGTGTTATTCAAATCATGTGTCACGTAAACAAGAAGGAAAGAATAACACTCAAATCTTGCAGGTAGAGATGCTTCGATAGAGTTCAGTAGCAACTAGCTGCAACCGGAGATTCAGATAAACTGAGCTGCAATGCTAGTAGTGATGTTCTTGCACAGGTTTAACATATCATGTGCAGTCTAGACTATTTGCTAGCTAGGTATTTCTGATCTCTGATGGAGGGCTCTTGAGCTCCTCCTGTACCCAATAACACTTCAATCTTTTTTGTTAAGCAGATATATTTGTTTAAGAGCCCCAAAATGGAGGAGAAAAAATAAATAAATAACATTCAATTTACGTCTAAGTTGAACTCATCGACAAGGTTATCCAACTTCCAAACATTTCCACAAGGCATATATTTACAATAAATAATTTTCACTTAAAATTTATCACCGAACTTACCTCTCGCCGTACGTCAAAACTTGTTTACCTATATCTTCTGATACAACCATCTGCAACAACGTACAGAGTAAATACACAATACAAATACATCTTAAATTGGGAATTTCCTCGAACTTCAACTGAATGATAGTTCTTTTAATATTATTTTTCATTTTACTTTCTGGATCAGAATTTAGAGCTAAAAGTACATAAGAATGAGGTGCATACTCTGGATTCCAGGTTCATCAAAATAGCCGACTTTGTTGATTGTTTAGCACGATTCAATTGTACCTGGTCAACTGCATGAAAAACAAGGGCATAAATAAATTGCCGAAGCAAATTTATACAAATTAGAATATCTGGTGAGCAATATTTACAATTAGATACCAATTTACAAAGTAGAAACTAAATCTGAAAATTTCATGGAGACATAAGTTATTGTCTTTGTGTTGGTGAATGAAGAGAAGTGAGGGAGGAGTCTTGAGATGTGTCAGGAGATTTTTCCAGTCAATAAATTCCTCATTCACAATAAAAGAATAAGAAAGATGTTAAAATATACTTCTCAGGATGAACAGCCATCAGAATTTAGAAACATAGCTATGTGAATAGATAATGAAAAGGCTTCAAACCAAAGATAAAAATATTAATGTTATGAAGTATATGTTAAAACCTTCTCCAGGAGTTGCAACCGCAATAAGTTCTTTCACTGCAATGTCAATGGCTTTTGTCACAAAGTTAGATCCCTGAATTCAGAAAGGCAATCTTCATCACTAAGCTCTCAATAAATAACCAGGGGAACAAATCACCACATAGTCAATGCCCATTGCAATGAATTTTCCCTCTCTGTTTTGATCCAATGTAATCTACTACTGTTCTATAGAACACAACTGCAAGGAATCAATAGGACAACAAATGGGCAAAATTTAAAGTATAAAATTTTCTTAATTAAATATAAAATGCTTCAATAACTTTCATGAATTAAAATGACCAAGTGCAGCTGATGACTGCAATTTTCAGTAGCCATAAATATTAAATCTTATCCAGAAAGAATTGTGGATAACAAAATCAATCGCGTCCATTAAAATTTCCACCTTCATAA
Organism: Nyctanthes arbor-tristis; assembly: GCA_963692815.1. NCBI lineage: Eukaryota > Viridiplantae > Streptophyta > Magnoliopsida > Lamiales > Oleaceae > Nyctanthes > Nyctanthes arbor-tristis. Next base: position 24,712 of record CAVNYN010290588.1, on the reverse strand, counting down.
CTATTCCCCGAATATCCACAGACAAAAGAAAAGGTTATACCACTCTAATAAAAAGGTCAGTCTGCACATCAGCAGACGCACTTTAACATTCAAAACTAATTCTTGAAAAGCATTAAATAAAGTGATATAACAAAGCATTTCCAACAAAAGATGAAAGCATAGAACAGCAAAAGCAACAAAAGAATTGGTGAACCAAGATTGAAATAATGGAAAGAAGAAATATGAAGTCCAGTATAACTTATAGCAGATCACTATATAAGTGATGCAACATAAAAAAATTGACACTGGAGAGTTCTGCACGTAAAACCTGTCTAAAACTACAAAACATTCGCAACTTTTTTACAGTTGACTTACAGTGGTAGCCTGAATTCCAAACAAGCCAGTATGATTGTAAATGCTATTGAATGCAGAAAAAGACTGAATCTCGGGATACTCGTTCAGAACTCTTAGATCTGTGAAACAGATATCGCAATGCACAAGAAGGGAAAGTACAAAATTAACTCACCATTTTAGTAGCAGAGCATAGATAATTAACAGGTGCAAGCGTTATAAGTTAGTGAACAAATACATATCTTTTAGTTCCTTCAACATGAATACAGAAAGATGTCTATTCTTACATATTAAATTATAGTAAAGAAGATGACATTGTACATAAGGAAGACACTGCTTCATTTCTGCAAGAAACATGGACAACTACTATATCAATCGGAAATTAAAGGCAACTCACATAGTCTAGAGTACATCCCCTTTCCAGGACCACCAGCTGAGAAAGAACCACCTCCTCCCATAAGCATCTGCAGTATGAATATAATCAGCAATTCCTTACAGGATAGCAATCCAAACAAAAATACAACAACAAAGGAAACGGGGGGCAAAAAAATACAGAACAAGCAATCAGAGAATCTGTAGTTGACAGAGATGTTCATTGAAAAAAAGAAAATTAAGCAAATCAGTTGTTCAGCTGAGTGTCAATCAGTAGTAACTGCAATCTGAGTTATAAATATATAGTCACTAAAGAAATAACCTGAAGAACTGTCAAAGCTACAGCGTCCTTTTCCTTCACCCAACCTCCAGGAAGTTCAAAAGCAAGAGCGAAATGAGTGGTCTGCCCATAGTGAAAAATGAAAATTTACAGTCATACTTTGAGATCAATGTTAAGATACACGAATGCAACAAAGACGTGAAATAAGTTCTGATACTTGTCATACTCACCCCTGGATCAGCTTGATGACGGTAATCACCCCCTACATAAACTGGCTTTGGCTCAGCTGGACGTGGCACATTGGGTAGGTCAGAGAGAAGTGGTTCTGCATATTTTAACAGTTCTTCATGGTCAACACCAGATGCAGCAAGGACCATCCGAGGAGCAGTATAATTTTCCTATACAGTGAAAATACCAACAAGGAATACCAACTGACTGCTAAATATCAATCCACAAGGAATCCTTATAAATTAGATTCCCAAACGGAAAAAAAATGATGAGAAAGTGAAAGAAAACATCAATAGTGTTTGGCACTCACTGCAACAAACTCCTCCAAAACCGCACTGCTCAATCTGTTCACTGCAGATTCTGAAGCCAGAAGAGAATTTCCATAGGGACCAGAGTAACCAGCTGAATGAACAGCCTCCAGAAGCAAGTGCTGAGGGTTCTTTAAGCATTCACTTACCTCAGAGCTCACCTTAAGGAGCTGTAACGGACATAAAAATAGTTCGTAACATACTAAGAAGGGAAGGAAAATGAACAAAGAAAAAAGGCGCAACAAAGCACTAAATCCTGAATGAGATTGAAATATACCTGTTCCTTAACCTCCCAATCCAGAAAAGCAGGGTTCCTCACAGAATCAATCAGGAGCTCTACCATTTGAGGAACATAGTTTTTCAGAGCATCGTAGGTATAACCCATGTGTTCCCGAGAACCTGAGGCCATGACATTTCCACCAATGGCCTCAACTTCTCTAACAACACGCAAGTGGCTCCGGTTTGCAGTGCTCTTGAAGGCCATACGTTCCAGGAGGTGTGTGGCACCAAATGAAGCGGGAGTTTCATATATTGAGCCACAATCGATGTAGAGCCCAATTGAAGCCGCGGGGTTCTGGCAAACAAACTCAATTGATCACCACTTTGTTCAGATTGACACAAAGAGAACATGATAATAAGAAAGTAAAATAGCAGTTCTTATTATTCTCAAATAAATAAACGTTGAGTACTTATCATTTATCACTTACCGCTGAGGATTCAGATGCAATTCTCAGACCATTGGAAAGAGTAGTTATTCTGGTATTTGCCGGCTCAACAAGATCAGGTAATGGAGGTGGAAGTGCAACATCCTTAAGCGGAAAGTCCAGAGGAGGAAGTGAAGAAGAATGCTCGCCAGTCAACCAACTAAAGAAAACCCCTGATGATGTCTTTGTCGCAACAGCACTCGTACTAACAAACCTAACCAAACCCCTATTACTTGTCCGTCCCTGTGATATATAATCCAATCCCAATGTTTAGAATCTCGTGGCAGACGCTCCCTCACATATGGAATTGGAAGAGTTAACGTCATAAAATAAACCATTCATAATATTTCATACCTACACCTCATTCAGACGATTTGCAAATTAGAAGTAGAATCAATTGATAAGACAAAGATGTGATTTTTACAACAAGCAACAGCATTTAAATTACAACTTTCACAATGGATGATACATCCATCATTGAATTTGAAAATTATACAAGTAATCCAACATGAATAACCAGAATCAGATCCAAACCATATAGCCAATATATGTTAAGAATGCCAACCTTAAGAGCCCTAAGGCGAGAAGCCGCGGTTCTGTACATGGCGATGATTTAATGATCTGTAGATGAATTGCAACCGGTAAAGGTGAAGATTAGGGATTTTTAGCTCAAGGCTGACACTATTTTTCACTGTTTCTGCGTTCGGCGTTTGAATGAAATGGGTACGGCGAACGAGGATCCTATCACGTGCGAGAATTCTAGACACGGGTGAGAGTCTCTTACCGTTGGATTTACGCATCGTCAATGGCTCAGATTATCTACAAGTAAAATACACAGTTGGTCCCTGAGTTCATGCAGAAGTTTAAATTAGTACTACCACTTTTACGGTAGAATCCGACCATATTAACAAGAACAATTTTAAAGGAACATGAAAATGAGAGATTATTAAATGACATTCTCATGTGATATACATTTATTGAGTGATGATTACATACTTACTTTTTCATAATTTAATACAAGTATGCTACCTAATAATTTCTCGTTTTCATATCCCCTTAAATTTTTTCTATTAACAAGATTTAATTGAAAGATGATAATTTGTGAAATAAAGAGATAATTTGTGAAATAAAGAGATGATTTGTGAATGTTGATGTTCATTTTTGGATGCAAAGAGACATATAAATGTTCATTTTATATTTGTAGAGGGGAAAGTATAGCTTTAAAGGTTACAATAGTCGATTAACTAATTAATATCATCACAGCATTCCATACAGTAAGCTAGCAATGTTCCAATGCAGATGGTCGAGCTCGAGCCTATGTGATAAAACTTGTCTTGTATTCTCAACATGTATAAAAGTGGGGAGTCACAAACTATCAAGTATCAATATTTCATATTATTATTATTATTATTATTATTATTATACTCTATTTGTATTTCGATAACAATTGATTGTACGAATGACGATAAGAAAATGACAATTACCCTTAACTTTTTAGAAAAGATTTTTTAAAGAAAAAAGTAAAATAATCTATCTATATATTATATATCTAAATTAAGAGCAGTCTAAATAAATTTTCCCGCCTAAATATCTGATGTCATAACTAACATCATATTTTATTTTTTTATTATTTTATTCTATTTTTCTGGCTAATTTACGTAATTTTAACTCTGACAGTTCATCATATTGTTCAATTTAATCATAACATTTCAAACTTGACAATTTTAATAGAGATGTTATGGCTAACGTCATATTTTCTTTTTTATTGTTTTCTTTTATGCTTTTCTAGCTAATTTGCGTAATTTTAACCCTGACATTGCATCATATTAAACACGATAATTTTAACATCAAATCTCACATTTTTACGTGTTTTGACTTTTTTACTTAAAAAGACCTCAATTCTCATTAACTTAAAATCTACATACATCTATATTATGTTATATTATATTTAATCTAAATCAAGTGTAGTTTCTATCTTATTTCTCGCATTTGACTGGTGATGTAAATTAACTGATGACGTCATATTTTACCTATTTTTCCATATTTTCCCCTATCATGAAATTTAAAATTCCATTTCTCATTTTCCAAAGAAACTCATAAATATGGATTTTTTCTCCATGAGTTTTATATATTTCATGGAAAACAAATATAATCAAACACGCTGTTAGATGGCTTCTATTTCTTTGCAATGAGAAGGGCTCACCGAAATGTCGTCAACTGCGATTTGTATAGAGTTAAACGCTTGACAAGTTTGTACTTGCAGTACAATTTTAGAAGTTTATTGTGAACTTAGTCGCCTCAATTATCTGTACTTGAATGTCAATAACTTTTTTAGGGATATTTTAGCCTCATTCTCATTGGAAACACACAGAGCTTACGGGGGTTAGCTTTTTAATTTTTTGCTTAAAATTTTTAATGTTTTAGCATAATAAGTCGGAAATTGACAACTTAAGAAGCTTCTATTTAGATTTGTTTCTCAAAAAAATCGACCTCTAATAAATTTCTCACAACTATTTATTCTTCTTTCAAACTAAGTTCTTTTTTCATATGTTTGAGTTTCAAGATCATATAAGATGAAAATTTCTAAAATTTCAAATATATTTAGAATGGAAAAAGTCAATTCATAATTCAAGTATGGGTTTGAGTAATGCAACATTAAAGATGAGATGCTATGTTTAATAAATAAAGACATATACCCAAGCCATAACACTTGATTGGTCACATTGAATGTAGAAAAAGATTTATATTAATAAGTTTATTGGTCTAATTATTTCCGTTGATGTACATTTATCTTTTTTATGTTCAGCTAATATATAAATGTTTCCCATTCATCTTCCAAATTCCTATTGTTATTTTTTATAACGTTCTTCATTTTTTATATTTTCAACTAATGAACAAATATTTTCCATTCATTTTTCAAATTCTTATTGTTATATTTGTTAATGTTGTTCTTCCAGTGCATCGCACAGGTGCTATGCTAGTATATATATTATAATATAATACTAATTAAGTTGTGGATTAATTTTTTCAGCTTAAAACTGATACTTTAAGAGAATTCGAAATCTAATGTCATGATGATGTTAAGTTGATGTTGTTAATGTCTCATTTATTTTTCTTTTTTTATTTCATTTATTTTTTTTCCTCTTTTTTGTTCACCCCAATAATAATCGTATAAAAAATTTTTTAACAATCTATTTATCTGCTCACCTTAATTTTTTTTCAAATTTTCAAAATTTTGTTTTTTTACGTTTTTTAATTTTGCATAATAATTTTTAATTATCTTCCAGTTGCTGAGGCGGAACTTTTGGCCTTCGGAGATGCTTTAGATTCCGTTTAACCAAGTAAATGTATCAATCAAATTTTTAATTATTTTTTTCCTTGCGTTTAACTGGATAAGAGCATCTATCAAATTCGTAATTATCTATTTCCTTTTATATTTGAATAATCAAAGCAACCTTCAGTCAGCCTAATCGGATAAGTATACAAGTAGCTCTATATATAAATTGCACACATATATTGGCCAGCAATCGATCAATTAACATAGAATATCAATTTTAAAAGTAGTTGTTCATATTTTTCTTTTATTTTTTATCGTTTAATTAGTTGTTTACTTTATTTTGTTTTAGAAATGTATATGTGTTTCTCGTGCTTAGATTAGCTAGTAATAATAATAATAATAATAATAATAATAATAATAATAATAATTACTTATATATCCTACCTATCTACTTAGTTTTCCATCCACCATCATTCCAACTTGACCGAAAATGATAAATTCTAGCAGCAAAATTTTTTTGGAGTAGGTGGGGAGAAAACAAAATGTAGCAATGGAGGAGTTGATAACCAAATGTGCACATCAGTTTTGCTGGCTAAATTTGTCATTTCTAGTTGAGTTATGGGTGAGAGTGTGTAACGAACGCGATTCATATACAGTAGCGGAAGCCTTTAACTCTTAAAAATGGATACAAATACAGTTCAAAATATCGAGGCGCCTTCGCTGCGTACTTTGATGATTAAATGTTTCGTAGGCTACCCACAACGAAACCCCGGCCACACATTCCGATCTCGATCACATACATGTATTCCCTCTGTCTTGGGACGATCTGGCCACATAGCTTCTTAATCTAATACCTACAAGATTGTAGGAAAAGGGGAATGAGTATAAATTACTCAGTGAATAACAAATATCTTGATTGACTTTCTCATTTTCAGAAAAACCATGTATTTCACAAAGCCTTTCGATTCACAAAGTCATTGAATGCACAAAGGACCCTATCACTAGTTAAACTATTACCCGTGGTGCGCACATGATTGGCCAATATCACACAGCAAGGCCACAGAGATTCAGATTGGCCAAGACCACACAGCAAGGCCACAGATTATCACATAGTCAGAATGACCAAGATCACATAGCAAGGTCATGTTTCACAGAGTAATTCAGAACGGGTAGAGCATTAACTAGCGATATCGATGCAATAAACCAATCTTTCTTTACATAACAATGCATTAAAAATTCATGTATCTCTTATGAAAATATGATGAACAAGAGAAAGAGAATCAAGGTACCGATTACTCACTTATGAAAACTTCATGAATGAAGAAAGAGAATCAAAATATCGGTTACTCACCTCAAATATTTCTTGAATAATCCACGTGAAAAGGTTCCTTTAAAGCCTTGATATTCCTTAATTAAAGCTATTCTTGATAGGAATGGCAATGGGACAGGTATTACCCGATACCCGATAGTATCCACCCCGAATACCCGCCCCGTTAAGTATCGAGGCGGTTTTTCGCCCCGAAATCTTATCGGGGCGGGGACAGGTTTTGGCCGCCCCTCCTCGCCCAGCCCCGATACCCGGTTTTTTTTTGAAAAAATATTTTGTTCTCTATGAAATTTCGAAGCTAGATATCAAAAATAAAATTGACATGATATTTAAGATGACTTTTCATATAGTTTTAATTCTATTTTTTTCTATATTTTTTTAATTATTTCTTAGCGGGGCGGGTAACGGGTATTTTTTTGTACCCGCCCCGAATCACCCCCGCCCCGTACCCGCCCATTGGGTACGGGGCGGGGAGGGGGGAAGGCATACCCGCCCCGAACCCGTCCCATTTTCATTCCTAATTCTTGAGTTAAGATCTTTTTATACATAGTAATGACCATTTTTCAAGTACAAGGGTGATATTTTAGAGGGTTTTAAGGGTCATTCTTTCTCATTTCTTGGCTTTGGACGAATTTGGATGAACGAGGTGAAAGTTGGAAGAGTTTGGGGTCTTTGGGAAACTTGAGGACCCAAAGACCCTTTATATAATAGTTAGAATTGAGTTAGTTTTAATAAAATTTGAGTTCCGCCAATCAAATCTCGACACGTGGCGCAACATATACCGCACATTTGGCGGAAATTTTCTAGGAAGTCCTTGTGCTTTGTCTCTTCCTTCAATTGATCTCACCAAACTTCAATTTGTGTCAATTAAGTCACTACACTTTAATTTATGTTAATTAGGAACTAAATTCTTTCTTTAACGTCAATTGAATACCAATCTCTTAATTTTCAAGGAATTCTTTCAAAATAACAATTTTTGTTGCTTACTTTAATTTGTAGGAATTTTCAGAATGTTACAGAGTGAGTGACTAAGTAGGTACAGTGTGAAAGAATTTTTTTAATTTTTTTAAATTATTTTCATTCATATTAAATAGTAATTGGTATAAAAGTCAATTTTATGCATTAGGAACCTATGTGCTAACTTATGAAAGGTTTGGGACTTGAGACGTTGAAAAAAAAAGAATGAGGATCCAATTGATATAATGTCTAAGTTTGAGTGAAATCTACCCGAAATTTTATGATCTTTCACATAACGTGATTTTTGCTAAGCACGTGATGAGGCAGGGAAAATTCCTGTGTGTCCTGCGAGCTTGTCCACAACCATCTTTTCCCTATTTAAATCTCACAAATGGCATGGTTGATATGACGAGTTAGCAGTCTGATGGTATCTTGTTAAGATATATGTCATTCTAATAGTATTGTCAGTTTGGCTAAGAAAACAATTTGAAGCTCGATCTCTAATCATACGCCGCCACTTCACTTGACACAAGCCAAAAGGCAGTGGCATTTGATCAGAGATTGAGCTTTGAACTAAGAACTCGATCTTTTTACTTAGAAAATCATATAGTACTTTATGGCACAATTTGTCGATAGTGAGGCGGGACTGAGTCATGACTCATGCAGAGTCAACAACTAACACCTACTAATAGAATGTCAATTTTTGGGTTTATTTCCAAAGTGGGTCACTAGATGGCACCATCCAATTGGTGCTTGAAAATTTATAGAGGAGTTAGGTGTTAGTTTTTTGGATAGATAGGTGCCTAATTTGCAAGCTAAATTTAACTAGAAATATATATACACACACTCGTACATGAAAATTTGCATGTTAAATGAAACTAGTAATTTTACCCATGCGTTGCACGGGATGATAATATCAAATAATATAAAAAAATCAAGAAAATTAAATTGCATTTTATGAAAAATATTTAAATTATAATATTTGATCATTTATGTGTGTGTAAAGGAAAACATTATATGTACCGATATAGTCGATAGAAGTTAAAACAAAGATTATTACTCCCTCCGTCCCATCAAATTATTCCCCTTTTATTTTTTGCATAGATTAAGAAAAGTTAATTATTGTTGAAAATATACAATTTTGTACATTCTTGATTTAAGTTAAAGATTAATCCATATTTGATCAAGATTAATCCATATTTGATTTATGCTAAAGAAATAATAATAAAAATCACTGATTTAAGTTATCCGTACTTAATTCAAGTTAGAGAAAGATTAATAAGAATCATTGATTTAACTATAAAATATCATTGATTAATAAGATATCGTTTATGTGAGAGGATATTTATAGAAAACTAGAATTAAGAATCAATTTTATTTTTTATTTAGGGTGTTTAAATTATTATGTTAGAGATAAGTGAATAGCATTTTAAGAAATTAGGTTTGTGAGACATTATTATATATAGAAAGCTAAAAGTAATAATAATAGGATTCTTTTATTTACAGTATTTAAATATTGGAAAAGATAAGAGAAAATAATATTAACAAATCAAGTATTTGAGACAATGAGTATGGAAAATGAAAATTATGAATAAATTAATTATTCTATTTAGGGTGTTTGAATATTAGATTGGATAATAAAAATAGAAGTATAAGAAATTAAATATGTGAAACGATGATTATAGAAAGCTAAAATTAAGAATAAATTAATTCTTCTATTTAGGGTGCTAGCTTGCAAATTGGATTAGGTTAAAAAAGATAACTATAAAATGTCCTTTATGTAAAAGGATATGTATAGTGAGACAAAATTAAGAATCAATTAAATTTTTTATTTAGGGTGTTTAAATTTTAGTAGAGATAAGTGAATAACAATTTAAGAAATTAATTATATCTTTTATTTATGGTGTTTAAATTTTATTAGAGATAAGTGAATAGCAGTTTAATAGATTAATTCCTTTTAATCACTAAATTTAACGTTAATATAAATAAGAAAAAATTAAATTATAATAATGTATGTTTGTGATAAGTCAAGTACAGACAGTTTGGTTAGTACATATAGTTACAATTAAGAATAAATTATTTAAATGACCATTTTCTTAGATAAATCATGTTAGACAAAAGTATAATAAATAAAATTAAAATTAAGAAGTTCTTTTTACCAAGTAATGTCAATAATGAAAGAGTTGAAATCACCAACCATATATTTATTAGTAAATAAAATATTTATACCAATGAAATCCCAAACATAATACGTGGAATGAAGAACATATATCGAAGACGTTGATGGTGCTAATGTATGCATTTTAATTTTTCTCTTTTTTATTGCATAGTATGAAATAAATATAAATATATATAAAAAAATCGAGGACGAGTGTGTGGAATCTTCGTTGCCATAAAAAGGAACCGAGAATTGGGGGAAGGATTAAGAGATAATGATACCTAATTGAAAGCAAATTTTGGGATATTTGAATTTTCCTAATTTGGATAAAGATAGAAAGGAAGAAATTGGTTTGAATTAGGAAAGAGAGAGAAAATAAAGATTAAAATATAATGCATCTAAATGAAGAAATAGAAAAACGTGTGTAGGAATTAAAAAGAAAAATTGAAATCAATGGCCAATATTCCATGACGAAAGCAAAGGCCAGGATGAGTGCGATCTAAAATAGAAGTTGATTTAGGCGGAAAAATACAAAATAAAAAGTATAATGACTTTAAGTATGCATAGGTATGAGATATAGTTATACACATATATTTATTGAAATAAAAAAAAAATTATTGATATGAGAAACAAAATACAAGCGCGATGGACAGTGGAAGACAAGCCAGACAGGTTCCAACAAAGGAAAGGAAGAACAACCTACCGACTAAAATACGAATTAACATAACATAATAAGCAAAAAGGAAAAAAAAAATGAAGGAAAAAAAAATAGGAAGCCGGAGGCCAAATCAGAAACCTCCATTGCCCTGCAAAGAACCCGAATCAAGATGCCTGACGTTGACGGACTCGATCACACTGGAAAAACACCTCCAAATTGATTCTAGAATCATCCCAATACAAACATTGTGCACCCATATCATGCTAGCTAATTATTTCTTTCATAAACATTATTATCATCACAAAAGTTAAATAAACCACCACCACAAGGTACAATGTAACAATGATACTAAAGTATTTTATCTTTAATTCAATACATATATATATATATATAATTTAATTAGTCAACGGCGTTTTTCATCAAAATGGATGCAGGATCCTCAAATGTAGACGTTGATCTTAAGGGTGTTTCACATAATTTTAAAGATCGGGGGCATTCTTGGAGTGACTTCAATCTTCTAGTGATTTTTCTTAGACTAAATATTATTTTGCTACTAGCTATACGTTAATTATTTTTCTAATAGATTATGTATAAAAAGCATAGCTTAAGTTATAATGGTTTTACACTGACTTTTTTCTCAGTGACTTCAAACTTTTAGTGATATTTTACAACACCTTAATCGTCTTACTGAATTGGAAGGTATCAGTTATCAAACCATGCTCCATATGCAAATATAACCTGAACAAAATGAAAACGTCATATCCCACAAGCGCAGGCGTAGCTATGGCTGGGTTTTGCTTTGCCGGCACACCCATTTTGGAAAACACCCCCCCACCCCCCGGTAAATAATAAACTTTTTGAAATATATTTTAAAAATTCAATAAGTTTGAAATGAAATTTTACATTTTTGAGCTTTGACACACCCATACATTGAGTGTTGGCTACGCTCCCTAGTAATGGAAAAATTTTCTGTGCTTGAGGAGTATTGAAAACTCGAAACTCCTAACTAATAGATTATTAACATTGTGTTAAATGACCTCGATTTAACATTAAATCGGTCGCTTAAATTCACGTATCGGTTCTTAATTTCACCACAAAAGATAGAGTATGTACTCATCACCTAATTCATTGTGTCACGGTATCTAATGTGCCTTATCCAATTGTTTTGCCATGCATGTGATGAGACCGGTAGGGGTCAAAGCTAAGGCTACTTGGAATTTCGATAACACTTTGCAATGTTTATATATATATATATATATATATTAAAGTGGAATAGTCTATTTTTGGTTGTAGGTGGGAAAATTTCACTTGCCATATTTGGAATATTTGTTTTTATTTTTTATTTTTTTTGCTTTGTGTTTCTTGAGCAGCGGAAAATTACATGCAAAGTATTGGGACTAATCGGGTATTAATTAATATCTTATAACTATTTTTCATTTCCAAGGCAACCTTGGAATTCAACTAATCACTATTAATTGTTGTGAGGCAGTCATCACACGGCTGCCTCGCAGCCTCTTATTTATTTATTTTTTATTTTTTATTTTCTGAAAGATTTCTTTTTTTAAATTTGTTATTACTTATGTTCCACCAAAATTTATAGTTAACTTCCTTTTTGAATTTAGAATTATTTTTGAAGACAATGTTTTCTATCTTTGTATTTTATGCTTTAAAAACTAAGAAAAATATCTTTTATTAATTAGTTCTTGAATTAATTTGTATTTAATATATAGTCAATCAGTTTTAAAAATAGTGTTAAATGACTCATATTTTAAATAAATTAGCATATTTATGCATATTATAATTACATGATGTCATCTTCAGTTTAATAACATGCCCTTTTTTTAAAGAATTATTACTTCCCCATCCCATTAAAATGGTCCCAATTTCATTTTTTAGTCCCAAATTATTTTCCACTTAATTTACTTAGTTTTTTAATTTTTTATGTACCATTATTTAATATACATTGATATTAATAAATAAGAACTAATAAAATTAAATGTCAATTAAATAAAAGGTATATTAGGGAAAATATTCATAAATTTTATATTAGGGAAAATATTTATAAATTCTACTTTTTCAAGAATATTAATTGGTCTTTCTTAAATTATAAGAAAAAAAGTATGAGACTATTTTTTTATGGGATGGAGGGAGAATTATTTATGGTTTAGAAAAATTTATGGTCATTTTTTTTTATTTATAAATTTTTTATTGGAAACTAATGAAAACATGGTTAAGTTTTTTATTTTTGTATTCTATTTCTTGGAAATTAAATGAACATGCAAGTTATGAATTAGTTCCCGACAAATTTCTATTCAGCGTAATTGTAATTAATTGATTCTAAGAATAACATTTTTGATGATTCATGTACAATATAAGTTAGCATATTAATTAAATATGTCATAAACCATTGTATTTTATTAATTATTTTTTTAGTTGGGAAAATAAGTTGGCATATTAATTATTTCTTTATTACCCTTTTAAGAATTGTGGTATTAAAAAAAATGAATTCGTAAACGTTAAATAAGTTCATCAATGCTTTGCAGACTTTTCTCTCTATATTTTTTTATTTTCTTAAAAATTATAAGTATTTTTGCTTAAGAGTATAGAATAATTTATTTTGCTAATCTGGAAAATTTTTTTATTTTAAATAGAAACTAATGACATTGCATTTTTTTCCGTCTAGCGAAAAAATGTGTCTTTATTTCTTTATTTATTTTTTGGTATTAAAAAAAGGTTAATTATGAATTTACGAACATTAAATAATTTTATTAAATAATATTAAGCATGCTTTTGTGCTTTATTATAGAGTTTTCTTTTTGTCTCATTTTTTAAGTTTATAAATTGTTTATCTTTATAAAAAAACCTATAATTAACTTAAAAAATAATTATTTATTTTGCTACTTTAAAAATATTTTAAGTGAAAACTAATGATATTGTGTTTTCTATTATTCTACAAAAAATGTGCCTTTATTTGTTTATATATTTATTTTCTCGCTTGCATAAAATAACAAAAATTTGACTAATTGTAACATAATAGTCAATCCGTTTTAAAAATAGTGTTGAATTTTTTCATATTTTAAATAAATTAGCATATTTATGTATATCATAAGTACGTGATGCCATTCTCATAATATAATGTGTCATAAATTAAGTTGCATCTGTTAATTATTTTTTTGCGTTAATACTTATATATTAATTTTTCAATAGCATGCCATTTTTTCCAATCCATTTTAGTTAGTTCGTCTTTTAATTTTCTTATGTGCCTCTATTTAATATGCATTGATATTAATAAATAAGAACTAATAAAGTTGAATGTCAATTGAATGAAGAATATATTAGGAAAAATGTTCACAAATTCTACTTTTCTAAGACTATTAATTGGATTTTCTTAAGTTATGTGAACAATAATATGTGACTATTTTTTTATCTGATGGAGTGAGCATTATTTATGCTTTAGAAAAATTTATGGTTATTCTTTTTTTTTTATTTACAAATTTTTTAGGAAACTAATGAAAACGTGGTTAAGTTTTTTATTTTTGCATTTTATTTCTTGGAAACAAAATGAACATACAAGTTATTAATTATTTCCCGACCAATTTCTATTTCTATTTAACTTAATTGTAATTAATTGGTTCTAAAAATATCTTTTAACGATGCATGTAAAATATGAGTTAGCATATTAATTAAATATGTTGTAAACCAAGCTGTATTTTATTAGTTATTTTTTAGTTGGGAAAATAAGTTGGCATATTATTATTTCTTTATTACTCTTTTAGAATTGAGTTTTTTTTTTTTTTTTAAAAAAAAAGTGAACTCCTAAAGGTTAAATAAATTCATCAAGCAACATTAATAGTTGACTGCTTTGTAGACTTTTCTCTCTATATTTTTTTATTTTCTTAAAAACTATAATTATTTGTGTTTAGGATCTATATAATGATTTATCTTGCTAATTTATAAAAATTTTATTTTAATTAGAAACTAATGACATTGCATTTTTCCCTTTAGAGAAAAAACGTGTCTTTATTTTTTTATTTATTTTTTACGTACATATAATAATAAATATTTTACTAATTTTCAGATTTTTGGTGTTAAAAAAAAAGATTAACCATGAATTCATAAACATTAAATAACTTCATTAAATAATATATTTGCTTTGGTTCATATTTTAATAATTTGAATGATATTCATAGTTGTAAAATAAATTTTTGTATATTATGATTTTCGTGCATCGCCCAAATCATTTAAAAAATGTATGCTAATTTATGTGTGGTAAAAGTTAAATAATGTACTTTGTTGTAAGATGTATTTGGCGTACTACCTTTTTTCCTTACACACTTACAAAGATTTAAATCATTTATAAGAGACTCTTTAATTCCAACATACTCTCTACTTTAGAAAGTACCTATCTAAAAATATGCTTCAATAAATTCGTTAAATTAACTTTTAGAAATAGAGAGTGTGATTTGACTCTTTAGTTTTTATTAACTCATGATGATGATGCAATCAGGGCGGGGATAGGACGGGTAACATGTATTGGAGGCAAAGATTCTTTCAAGTGCTAATGCCGGCCACAAGGTATTGATCCCTAGAATGACATTGACTCTCTTTGACACAAGGTTGCCCTTCAAATTTTAGCGGAGGGAATTTCAAATTATTGTTTCATAGGCAATGACTATAAACAAAAGTCAAGACCAATCACTCGTCAATGTTGAACTTCTATTGAAAAAAAACCGTTGTTTGGTCATAGGAAACTGCATGTTGCATTCTTCAGAGTTACAAATTACAAAGGACTAAAGATTGTGGTTTGCGGTAACAACCCAACTGAGAGAAAGTCCACAACTAATGTAGTTTTTAAAGAGGTTTTTCAAAATTTAGGGTAAATTAGATTTACATTTGACATTAAATGTAAATTTTTATTAAATGTAACGTCAATATCATTCATTAAAACTACTTTTACGAATTCAACAAGTACATTTTTGATTTATTATATTAATTTATCATTCATGAGTCGATTTTATTATAGTATCAATGGTTACAAAATATTTAATTTATGATTAAATCATTTTTAGAGAAACATAGTCTTTTTTTGGTCCCGTGCAACGCACGGATAATATATTAGTACTAATATAAGGCTCAAATCGGATGATGCCTTATATTATACGTGACACCGTTTCGAAAAACCTAAGTTGAGCTCAAGTATATATTTGAACAAGTGGGGGATTGTTGGAGTTATCCAAATACAAAGAAAAGGAGAAAGTTTCTTTAACCGAGACGTCGCTTGATGAGTTTTTTGGCACCTATCTTAGTTGTGTTTTTCATTAATGGCAATTTGTGTTGACAATTGGAAACCTATAAATTGAAGATAAATTTTCAATTTGTACATTGATTTACATCCCCACTTAAAAATCTTCACAAAATCATCAACTAAGACTTTCTTTCAAAATCTTCTTCAAGTTTCATTCCCGATTTTCTTTCGTGCTTTAGAAATTCAGGTTCGAGGTTTGATTAATTCGCGAAAGTCATATGCGTTATAGTTTTTAAAGCATCTCAATCAAGAGGGAGCAAATGTACTTTTAGGACAATGATCCCGTATTTAAATCTCTATTTTTTATTTTTATTTTTTTGACAGGTAGTATTTAAACCTCTATTTGTATCACTTGTTTGATGTATTCTAGTTGTTTAAAATTGTTGCGATATTTGCCAGTCAACCACTTATTTCCAGCAAAGATTTGATCTGGAAAGATTGGGCGTAAGACACCGGCAATTTCAAGATTGACGCTATACAGATGTTGGTGACAAGTCGAAAAACGAAGGCGCGGTGCAGATGCGTTGACTGCCAGTTACCAACGTAAATTGTCAAGTAGCAATGAGCCGGGAACAGCTCAGCCGTAGACGATGCAAGCAAAATATATTATAATATATAATAATATACGTTTAAAAAAAAAAAAAAAAGTGAACGTGACTCAGTTGCGCGTCAATCGGACCCGATTTTGCTGTATTTTAGATGGGATAAACACGTTTACATGACTCAGCCTCCTCTTCCTTCATTTTTACCACTCTCTCCCTTTTGTGCGTGTTTTACAAATTCTATATTTTTCTACATTTACAAATTGTTATTATTATTTTGTAAATAAATATTATTCCTCTTTGACCTGATTCAGCAAACTTCTTCTTCTTTTTAATATAGGTATAGCGGAAAATTAGAGGGATGGGCACAATTCGCAATTCGGATCTGTCAATTGAACTTTGAGCATTTAACTATTACAATATAATTTGAACTATAAGCCACTTCTTTTAAGCAATTAAAAATTAGTACACAGTTCTCTTAGTAATACTTAAACAAAAAGTTAGTGCGCGGTTAAGGGTTCATTTACCTCCCCCCACCCCCACAAAAAAAAAAATCCCTCTTGCAAATTGTTTAGGAAAAAAAGGTAGTTAGAAAAACACCCTTTAAATATGTTACCATTTCATATTTGAACTATTTCGATATTGAGACGAATCATATGCACAATGAATTGAAAATTTTCATACAAGAAGTATTAAACATATTGATCAAGATCTTTATAACAAAAGTCAAAAACCAAATAAGTAATTGAAAATTTGATAACTTTTTTCTTTTCTTTTCTTTTCTTTTTTTTCCTTTTATGAATACAATTGGGGAATTGTTGGGGGAGTGGGAATAGTGACTCCAACTCAGTTTAAATATTAGGAAAAGAGAGCTTTTATCGTTAAAACAAATTATTTTAGTCCAAGAATTTCATCCAAGAATAAACCTCGTACGTGTTTAGGTTGTAATAATGGGTTTTTTGTTAATGTTGGCAGTGTCCGGAGTTGAAGGGAAGGAAATTGTTGGTGACACAAATGAACTTGTGTTGGATGGAGGATTTGTCATGCCTAAAATGGAGTCTGAATCATGTGGATTTCAGGCTCCTGAAGTCAATGCTTTTGGTAATTCATTCAGGTAATTCTTTTATTCCCATGTGAGATTTTATGTTTCTTGTTCGGGTATATTAATGTTCTATACTGACATGTTTGGTACGGTGGATTGAAATACTTTTGACAGGGATTACGATGCAGAAAGCGAGAGACAAAAGTCGGTCGAGGAGTTCTATAGACTCCAACACATCAACCAAACATATGACTTTGTAAGCACTAGTTTAATTTGGTTAAAGAAATGTCTTTTGTAACTAGCCTTTGGCTTTAACAATATTAATGGAAGAACTATATCAAATGCAGGTGAAGAGGATGAGGGAAGAATATGGAAAACTGGACAAGATTGAGATGAGCATTTGGGAATGTTGTGAACTTCTCAACAATGTTGTGGATGACAGTGATCCCGATTTGGACGAACCCCAGATTGAGCATTTGCTTCAGACAGCTGAAGCAATTCGAAAAGATTATCCTAATGAAGACTGGTTACATTTGACTGCCCTTATTCATGGTAATTTACAAACTATTAAGAAAAGTTCTGTTTATTATACGATTTTGTGTCCTGTCTCAGATTCTAAATGGTCTATTTTGTGTCAAATGCAGATCTTGGAAAGGTTCTACTTCTTCCCGAGTTCCAGTGGGCTGTTGTTGGTGAGTGTTGTCTAATTTATCATAATAATAACGTGAAATTCATCATTTTTGGACCAGGTTTCAAATTACTGACCAAATTTGTAACGTGACAGGAGACACATTCCCCCTTGGCTGTGCATTTGATGAATCCATTGTTCACCACAAAGTAATTATTTCTTGACCCTGTATTTCTCCGTCTTCCATATATTACCAAATTAAAGTTGCTGATAAATATTCTAAAATGGATGCAGTATTTCAAGGACAATCCAGATACCAAGAACCCTGGTTACAGCACCAAGAATGGAATTTACCAAGAAGGATGTGGTCTCGAAAATGTTGTCATGTCATGGGGACACGACGACTACATGTACTTGGTAAGCCTTTCACATATAACTTACTGTGCCCTGTTCAATCTAACATAACAAACGAGTTAAAAATAATAAGTTTTGTTCGGTTCATGTTTCAAATCTTTTCGGGTAGCTAAAGAAAACGGAACAACACTACCATCGGCCTCACTGTTCATCATCCGTTACCACTCCTTTTATCGTAAGTACCAAGTCAATTGATTTTTACTATTACAATTACAATTAATTTCTATATGGTATAACTGAGATGGAACAATTCAATGCAGCTCTACACAGGGCTGGAGAGTTATACACACTTGATGAATGAAGAAGATGTAGAGAATTTGAAGTGGCTCAAAGTCTTCAAGTAAATGCCCTTCTCTTAAAAAGAACATTTATATATACCAGTCGATAAATTATCAACTTTCCTTAAATTTTTGTCTTGTCCTATGAGCAGCAAATACGACCTTTACAGTAAGAGCAAAGTTCGCGTCGATGTTGAAAAAGTAAAGCCTTACTACCTTTCCCTCATTGAAAAGGTACGTGCATGTGCAGCCATAAATTTTCAGAGCAAAATTTCCCGTTGGATTTTTCTCCTTGCTAAGTTAAAGCATTCTGCTATTGCAGTATTTCCCAGCCAAACTGAGATGGTGAAAACTTGGCAAAATACATTATAAAAGGAAGAAATAAAGGGCAAACAGGAGGCAGTATTTTGTTTGATTAATTGATTGACTCAACATTTGATGTAAACAAAAATGAGAATAGTTTGATTTCTCTTTTCAGATTTGTACAGGGGTCACTTTTATTCAAATGTAATGTCCTTTCATTTTTTCATCTCATATATCCACATATTTATATTTTAATTTTAATGATGATAAAATATCGGGTTCCATTACCGAGCTCGGTGTCTAATTACAAACCGACACCTCATTTGATACGGGTAAAGTGTCAACATCTCATTAAAGACCAGGCTCCATAGGGAACCTGACCTTGGTTCCTTAGAGTTGGCCGTTATAAGTCGGAGAAATTTATTTTGAATATAAGTCAAAGAACTAATCAACTTTGATAAGTACCAATTAACGTGGAATAGATAGCTAACTACAATGTGCATTGCCTATATGGTAGACATTGACGTGCAGATGTGTTAAGTTCAACTTTTTACATTTTTTTAAACAATAGCCCAATCTCTTCAAATAGCCTGATTGAGTTAATTTTGCCAACAAATTACTACCATATTCTTGAGGAATTTTTTTAAGGGTAACCATTTTCTTAAGTTCCGCTACAATATGTCAAGACCAATGTGGTCTACTGATATCTGTTTGTATTTCCACTCTTTTCCCAGGTTCAATTCACTCTCTTACAACTCCCTGTAATATCTAGAAAAAATTTCACTATGATACTTTCAATATATACACCTGTTGACCTAATTTTTGTTCTACTATCTTTATATATTACTCCCTCCATTCCGTGAAAGTAGTCATCTATCAATTTTCATATAGATTGAGAAAGTTTAATTAATGTTCTTAGAAAAGTGAAATTTATGAATATTTTTTCTAATATGCCTATTCATTTAATTGTCATTCAACTTTATTAATTTTTATCTATTGATATCAATACACGTTAAATAGGAGTACATAAGAAAATTTAAAAATTATGTAATAAAAATGAACTGTAATTTGAGACAAACAAAAAAGAAAATTGGGATTATTTTCATGGGACGGAAGGAGTACTTTTATTTTCAACCAAGCTTCCTAATTTAATAAATCATACTCCCTCCATCCTATAAAATAAGCTCAGTTTCTATTTTATTTGTCTCAAATTATAGTCCATTATATAAACGAAGCTGAACAATTAATTTTTTT
The DNA here is from genome assembly GCA_963692815.1 of Nyctanthes arbor-tristis. Classification (NCBI taxonomy): domain Eukaryota; kingdom Viridiplantae; phylum Streptophyta; class Magnoliopsida; order Lamiales; family Oleaceae; genus Nyctanthes; species Nyctanthes arbor-tristis. The sequence goes on along the minus strand of CAVNYN010290588.1, from coordinate 4,347 downwards.
TTCAAATATACTCTTAATCTAACTACTAATAAATTTTTAATGCATTAATGATTATGTTAACTAAATAAAAAATAATTCAAAGTAAGTGTAAATTTTGTATTTCTAATCACATTAATTCACATTTCTTACTTTACACAAAAGATTAATATTAGCTTATTTTTATAGGACGGAGGGGAGTACCATATATATATATATATTTTTTTTTTTTTGAAAAAGGAGTACCATATTATTAAATACTCATATTATATGTAGAAGGTCCGGCCAACAAAAGAGATGCTTGTAAATTTTTATTTTCTTCATTTAAAGCAACTCTCTGGGCAGATTGCAATACACACAATTTTGATCCGGTGTATATGGCATATTCTCTTTCACTAGTTTCATAAACTTCCATATTAGGTCATATAATTGAATAGAAGAAAATGCGCCACATACATTATGTGTTTCCATAATAAAAACATTTGACATCTACGGATCAAAACTCACAATACACAAGTGTAAAAAAAAAGACTAATTCTCAAATTTCAACACTGTACGTAACATTATTTCAACTTCTAATTGGAAATTGAACCTCCAATTTTTGTGTTACCTCCATCCTAAAAAGATAGTTTAATTTTCTTTTTTCGTCTCTCCCGAAATATGGCCGGTTTCCTTTTTAAAAAGTATGTGAAATATTCGTTTCCTTACATGCCCCAATTTAATGTATATAGTCATATAAAAAAAAAATCATTAAAGTGGAATAATTAATAAATGAAAAAGGTATAATAGGAAAATGGTGTTGAAATTTATTTTTTGAATACCATTAAATGAAATTTCTTAATCTTTGTGAAAAAGAAACATTATGATCTTTTTGAGACACAGTTAACAAGTTATCTTCTTGGGACAGAGTTAATATTAATTCAAGTAACAAATCCCCACCCCCAAAATCCAACGTGCTTGGAATCCTAATTAATTAGAAGAGTGATAGAATTAAATTTTTTTTAAACAAAGAATTTAACAATAAACAATACCCACACGCCACACACCCCTAAAAATTCCAACACCCGGCCAAATCCTACTATCTCCTCTGTTGCATTTCAAGTTTTTAGGCTCAGATTCAATATTTGTATTTGAAAGCATCATGTATATTTGGTAATTTAAAAGTTCTAACAATCATTTTTTTTTTCAAAATCTTATTAGACACAAGATTAATTTACGATTACAACATTTATTTTCATAATAGAAAGCATATATCATAAATCATAACATGAATGGTTAGTTACTATTTACTCTTGATGACTCCATGCAAATATATATATATCCCCCTTTTTTATTTTTCCAGTATTGACAAACGACCTACTTAATTATCATGTACATAAAAGAGAACATGTATAGATGTTAGCATTAAGATTTTAAAAAATCAAATAGTGGGGTGGCTGCCAGCTGGGTGGCGGGATATCCCGTCACCCGATTGGCGGGAGATCATTTTTGGGGTGGAAGGGGATTTAAAACGGTCAGATGAAGTGGGTTTGGGTGTTGGGGGTGGGCTGCAAATTAAGATTTAAAAAGAAAAATTAATTAATCATTTACTTAGGATTCCAAGCCCGTGGGGTTTCGGGGTTTGGGGGTTGGGTTTGTTGTTTGAATTATTAATAATAAATGAATTTTCAAAGAAATTTTGGGCCATAAATTTGCCATATAGACGGACCTTATATTAAGATATGAGGTCGGATCTTAGGTGATCAAAATCGATGAAAGATGTCCGAGAATAACTAGGCCATTAATTTCTGCAATTAAAGAGTAGGGCAACGTCAACGTAATATTAGGTATCGCGGTAGGGTAATCCAACATGAGACAGATGTAGAATCCCTACCTTATAAATAGGGATCGGACAGAAACGAAAACGAAAACGAAAACGAAAATGAAAAGTGAATAGTATATAATACAAAGTAAATTTTAAGAATGATTTTATTAGAGGACTTGTAAATTAGTATGTCACGCCCCGCTAATTTTTCAATATTTCCGAATATCTTATGTTAATTTACAAATTCTATAGTGGAAGCTTTAATTCAAACAGGGGGGATGAGACGTACATAACAATCTAATTTATCTTATCTTACAGAGTTTAATATATAAAGCTAACAAATTGTTAAACTTTTAAGAAAATATTAAAACTAGGTTTTTCAAGAAAAATATATAATACACACAAGAAGATGTATTAATAAATATATTTTATTGATTACTAAAATACGCGAAGTCACTAGAAAACTTTTACATAAAAAGTAGAGTTCAAATCAATATAAAGATTATACTCACTATTTTCTTATATGTTATAAGATGTAAAAACATATATACTATAGAGGTGGACATGAAACTATTAAATTCATAATAGCTTTAAAAGACAGATTTATACTACATGCATAACTCTACTCCACTTCACGGGCACGATCCAAACCGCGGCTTGCCTTGCTTTTCAGATGTTATAGTTTCAATCATCTATAAAAATTATAGTAAATAAGGGAATGAGTACAAAGTACTCAATGAGTAATAAAACCCTTTGATTTATCTTTTATTTGAAAGATTTATTTTCCAGAAAATCATTCAATGCACAAAACTTTTCAATGCACAGATGGGCCCTATCACTAGTTAAACTACTACCCGTAGTGCGCGCAAGAATCATATCAATTCAATCATGGCCATATACAATTAAGTGGATCCACATTTGAATCCCGGTTGACCCCTACCGGAATTCCAGACAGATCAATACACATACAGAGCAGATACCACACTAATCGTCTCTCATCTTGGTATCATTAGATGACTCCTAGTATGGCAACAGAGCATAGCAGAACAGATATAGAATGGGTAGAGTAACTAGTGATTCAAAATGTAATATATCAATTTTTCTTTTCAATGCATCAGAATCCATGTTTATTGCTTTAATCAAATACATGTTTAGCATTTCAAAACATTATCATTGTTAAAAAGGAAATCAAAGTGATAATTACTCACCTCAATAACTGTAGATGGAAAAATGCCTTCCGATCTCTTAGTATTTCTCACTTCAAAATCATTCTTTAGGTTGTACCCTTTCTATACATCATAAGGAGCGTTTTTCAAGGTCAAAACTGGGATTTTGATAGGTTTTGAGGGTAGTTCCCCCCATGCCCTTTATGAATGAATTTGGCTAGATTTTTAGGTTAGAGATAGGAGGTTGGGTATTGAACGAACCTTTAGGACCCATTAGCCCTATTTATAATAGTTAAGATTAAATTGTTTTTAATAAGATTTGAGTTCCACCAATCACATCTCGACATGTAGTGTGATGAATACCGTATATTTGGTGGAAAATTGTCCACGAGGTCTTTCCTCGTTGCATTATCTTTCAATTAAGTCACCGTTTTTTAGTTTATGTTAATTGAGGACTAAATTCTTTTTCCATCGTCAATTGAGTAATAATCTTTTAATTTTTTAATACAATTCAAGAATACTTGTGGCATTTCAAACCGTTCATTGTCAAAATAATGTTTACATTATCAATACATTCTCAATAACCAGATTCTAATTTCAATTCATTGTCCAAGCGTTAATCATGTGATCATATTCATATAGGTAATAATCTTGACATCCAATGTCATCATAATTCTTGACAGTCTTGTAATCCTTCAAGTACAATCACATGGTCATATTTCAATTTTCATCATTCAATTGAATGACAACTTGCCTTAAAATTTTACGGGGTGTGACATAGTACATCTGCAACATCTTGGGAACTATCAATATTGCTAATGGAAGTGTTATACATTGAATGTTTAGATATATTTAAAAATAGCACACAAGAATGCCGATATTCCACTCGATCTCCCGGTAATTTGCCTTCTTCGGAGTTTTCACCATCTAAGTCTGGCGGGGAAATACTGCAGTAAAAAAATGTTGCATCTTAGCTGGGGGAAAAATCGAAATGTGAAATTTTGGTCTAGAGTTGAATGACAAAACAGGCACATACTTTTTCAATGAGGGAAAGGTAGTATGGCTTCACTTTCTCAACATCAACTCGAACTTTGCTTTTACTATAAAGGTCATATTTGCTGGACATATATAGGACGAAACAAAAATTTAATGAAAATTGATGACGTCACTGTCACGAGATACCAGTATAAGCGTACAGAAAAGTAGACTAAAGTGGTTTTCGAGAAAAGGGCATTTACTTGAAGATTTTAAGCCACTTCAAATTCTCAACATCTTCCTCATTCATCAAGTGTGTATAAGCTCCGGCCCTGTGTAGAGCTGCATTACATTGCTCCATCTCAGTTATGCTATATAGAAAATCAATTTTTTAACAATAAAAATTACTCGACTTAGCCCTTACGA